>APFE031377386.1:153669-205381 GCA_000404065.3 Pinus taeda
TTTTCGGTCCATGGTATTGGATGCGATGGTTTTTGGTCCATGGTATTGGATGCTTCGGCATGTATAAATATGTATTGTAACATTGAAAGGAACATAATGAAAAATCAAGCTGGTAGTCTCGGCTTTGGGATCCAGGGGAAAATCTCTGTGTATATGTGTTTTGTGTGTTCTGCTCTCACATTATTTATTTTCTGTGTTTTAGAATTTGTATGCAGGTAATTTTTGTACGAGGTTAAAACCTACACCCCTAAGAATAACATTAGCAAATTTGAGTTCGAAGCCCTCAAATCCCTGAATAGGAACCCTGATATTGTTGTTCTAAAAGTTGAAAAAGGGGGGTTGTTGTTATCCTTGACAAGGATGATTATCGCAAGAAGATGCTGGATCATCTAGTCAACAGTGGTAGCTACAGAAAGCTCAACAAGAATCCCTTGAAAAAGATTTCTAAGATTGTTGCTCTTGCTGTAAAATCCAACAGCATGGTTAGCTCCTTTAGCCATAAGTTGATTGAAAGTAGCCCTATCACTCCCAAGATTTATGGGCTTTGCAAAATCCATAAAGAGGGACTCCCCCTTCAACCCATTGTCAACACCATTGTTGGGTCGACCTACCTTCTAGCTAAATTCTTAGCCATGAAGGTAAAACCCCTGGTGGGACGAACAGAGTCCTTTGTCAAAGACTCCTCTTCTTTTGTTAATGAATAAAAGATATGAAATTTGAACCTGACGATAATCTTGTCAGTTTTGATGTGGTTTCCCTATACATTTGCATCCCCATTAAAGAAGCCCTTGATGTCATCTTTCGCCTTACTGATCCCAACATGGCTAAGTTAGTTGAGATCTGCCTCACTTCCACTTTTTTCTATTTTGAAGGTGTGTTCTATGAACAGACTTGTGGAGTTGCCATGGGTTCCCCCCTATCCCCTATGGTTGTGAACTTGTTCATGGAAGATTTTGAATGCAAGGCTTTATCCTCAGCTTTATTTAAACCTAAGCTTTGCAAAAGATTTGTTGATGACACCTGCACCATTTTGCACCACGGGCCTGAAAAAATAGATCTCTTTTTCCAACACCTCAATAATCAGTCTAACTCCATCAAGTTTACAATGGAGCATGAGATTAATGGTTGCCTTCCTTTTCTCAATGTCCTCATTTCTAGGAAAGCTGATGAATCTTTCTCCCATGAGGTATATCAAAAGAAGATTCACACTGAGCAGTAGCTTCATGCCAGTTCCCATCAATTTCCTGCTCAGAAGATAGGTGTTCTCAACACGTTAACCACTTGTGCTCTAAGAATTTCTGATGAAGACCACCTTTCTAAAGAAAAGTCCAACCTCCTTCATGTTTTTGTCGAGAATGGCTCTAGTAGGCAGCAGGGTGTCGAAGGCTTCCTCAAAGTGAGAAAAAGTCCCAAGGTCAAGAAAGAACCCATCGATCGTAGTTCTGGAGTCCACCTCCCCTTCATCCAAGGTACGACTGACAAGATTGTGAAAATCCTGAAGAAGCATAATATTTCCTCGACCTTTAGACCCCTCAGTACCATTAAGAGTTCCCTCAAGTCTGTTAAAGACCAAGTAAACCCTATGGATATGAAAAGTTTTTATATCATCCCTTGTTCCTGTGGAACCTCTTACATAGGTGAAATTGGGCATTCTATAAACTAGAGGAATAAGAAACACGTTGCTGATACTAAACACGGGAGGACAAAATCCTCAACTTTAGCTGAACATGCAGAGAAGACTAAGCATCATATATGCATTGAGGAGGCTAGGGTTATCGCTAAGATTCATCATTTTCATCATCGTAAGTTTAGGGAAGCCATTGAAATTGAGAGGTCTTCTAGTTATATTAATAGGGACGACGGTTGGAAAATTAGTAGTTGTTGGATTCCCGCCCTCTCTTCTTAATTTTCTCCGCCCTATTGTTCCCCCTTTTTATGGTTATCTATAATTGATTATTATATATAATTATAAAACATTAATTAGTAACATGTTGATAGAAACTATTCTTGCATTATAAATAATTTTGTGGTAATATTAATATAAATATTAGTAATTTTAATATTAAAATGAGTGTTTTAATTTTATACATAGGATTTATATATATTTTTTTAATATACAATTTAACATTAATATTATTATTAATATGAGTAGGTGTTTATTAAGAATCCTATCTATATATATATATATATATATATATATTATATATAATATTATATATACTATATAATCGTTATCATAGTTTTAAGCTTTAGTTATTTATATGTATATATTGATAAAGTAAAAAATTATGAATATTATTAACCCTAATATACAATTTTAATATTAATATTATTTATATTAATATGAGTAGGTGTTTATTAAGAATCCTATATATTTATATATATATATATATATATATATATATATATATAATATATATATATATATATATATATATATATTATCAATTTGTCCCTCTCCCTCCCATAGTCAAACATAGTCGTTTTCTTGTAGCTGTAAGGTTGATCTGTCTTCCTATTTAACCCTCGCCCTCGATCTGTTTCTTCATCGTGTGTTGAAGATGAACCACACTTGTTGGTTCGAAACGCGTCGACCCAAATCTTCAATGTGACTTCTTCCGGAAAAACTCCTTCTACATTACTCATTTAAATTATATTTTTGAATTAAAAAAATGATTAGTATTTTAAAACCTTTTAAAACACTAAAATTGTTTCAATTGAGTATATAGATATCATTATTTGACTTAGTATGCTTAAAATTGTTTTTGTTTGGGTAAGAGTTTGTGTTCTTCCATGAAAATAAATTAAGGACCCAAAATCAGAGGCATTTAACCGGAGTGAAAGCCTACCCCCTTACATACCAACAATGGGTAATTATAGCCCCCTTACATACCATCAATGGGTAATTATAGTTTGTGTGGTTTTTTGTTGAATAACAGTGAAGAGTGAACCTTTATTAATAAGTAGTAAATTGTAAGAAATAGTTGTCCCACTACTAATTTGAAAACTAAGTTATGATAAAGTTTCTCATTGTTATGATAAAACACACCATTACTCAAGACAACTTGCCCATGATAGGTTTTGAAAACGGACCCAAGAATTCAAGAGAGCAACGTGAAGCAGAAATAGTGAGGTTTCACACAACGGACAGTGAGATTTCACACAGTGGATAGCGGAAACAATGAGGCGGAAGCGAAACAATGAAGCAGTGAAGTAGTGGCAAAGGCAGTGAAACAATGGACAGTAGAAACAATGGACAACAAGTATCTGGCATCTAGGGAAACAGTGGGCAACAGACAACAAGCACCGAAACAGACAGCAGAAGTTCAGGTCAGACCCACGGGAAGCTCAAGTCAAACCCATATCTCCCCTTTTGTCTTTTAAGATTATTTGTTTATGTCCAGTGCCTTTGTTTCAAGGCAAGCAAGAAAAAAATGTTTCAAACCTGGGTCTCTTAAACCGTGATTAAGCCACTTGCAGCCGACAAGGATATTGGCTAAATAACCTATAATGAGAAGAGGGGAGCCCAATGAAGAACACAAGTTTTGGTGGAAACTATATACACAGGAAACATAGATTTACAAAAAAGTACTCCAAGTAGGTGGTTATTAAATGCAAACATTGAGTTTAGCACTAGGAGGCTTCTGGAGGAAGGCTGGCGCATAACTTGGAATCACAATACCCAAATCTCAGGAGGAGTTAGGGAGCCCTATTCCAAAATTATTGCAGAGAATCTAAGTGGGAATTGGAATCCCTGTCTCCCATAATTGTCTCAAGCCAATGCTTTGGACACAAATGGGAGATTGATTTATGTGAATGCAAAGCAGTACAAAGGGATTTTACGTCACAGGCAGGCCAAAAAGACGAGACAATACCAAGAAAAACCTCACTTGGATCTTACCAAAAACAACGAAAAACAATACAACTGCCACTGCGAAAATGCATTGGTTAGGAGAAAAGCAAGGAAATCAAGTTTTGGGTGTTAGCAAAAATAAAGAGGTCATATTAGAAAAAGATAAACTCATGCCAAAGCAAGGTCAAATTGAATCCATTCCAATAAACGAAGAAGGGAGCAGCAAGGACAAATATGGCCCCACAACCTCTTCGTTGTTATGGTCATCGGAGCTTTATGTAGGTGAACTCATGAGGATGAAAAAAAGAATTGAGCATATTGAGTTAAAGGGGAAACATGAAGAACTCAAATTAAAAGAAATTTTGGAAACATGTCAAAAGCTAGAAAGGGAAATAAGGATTTCAAAGAGCATGTAATAAGCTTACAAAACAATGTGGAAAGAGGGCAGCAAGAGTTGATCACATTGAAACAAGAGGTAGAGCAAACAAAGGTGGTAGAAGACAAAGACATAGGGGCGGGTAAAATTGGAAAAGCAAATAAGATGGAAGATTTTCAATCAACAATTGCAATCATAGAAATGAGAGAAAACAAACTAAAGCAACAATTATAGAAGAAGTTCAATCTTGGGCCCATGTGGTAAAGGAGTCGTTGGTTGAGCAAAAAGAAACCATTGAGAGACAAATCAAGAGACAAATAAGAGAAGAAAAACATAGGCAAGTGTTAGGTCCCTATACTACTAGTGTAACCCCTTATTGTTATTAGTACAACCCCCTTATTATATTGTTGTGTCCATGTAGTCCCCATATTGTTATTATTGTGCCCTTACATTATTATTGTTATGTCGGCTCTAATTATATTATGATCTCTTAGACTCCTATATAGAAAGGAGGTCTTGTCATTTGTATCATCCAAGAATTGTTCATTTGTGTAATGTAAAGGAGGTTTCCCCTCGAAGAGGCTAATTTCTAAGGTGTTGATCTTTGTTTTATATCTTTTTGTGAGCTGGTTTCATAGCATTTGGTATCAGAGCTTTGGATTCTAGGGTTTCGCTACTCCAAACAGGTCATAGTGGAATTTTTGCAATAACGATTTCGCTACAAAGTTTCAGAACCTAGAAAAAACCCATTTGAGAAGAAATCAATCTGAACCTCGGGTCTGAATTTCAAATCTTGTCTCGCTATATTTTCAGAGATATGATCTTAGGAAGTTAGGGTTTTTGCAAGCTCCATAATTTCATCTCAAATAGGTCATCGTGGACTTTTCGCTATAATTTTTTTCTACGAAGATTGAGACTTTGAAATTAAAACCCATTTGAGCCAAAATTTGGTGAAGCATGGAACCAAATTTCAGATTTTTATTTGCTATATTTTTGGAGATATGGTCCAAGATATTTAGGGTTTCTGCAAGTCCCTGAATTACATCCGAAACAGGTGACCTTGGAAAAATAATCATAATTCTCTCTCTGAGCATCTAATTCAAATTTCGTAAAAAGTGACAGAAATCAAACAGATTATAGTTTTATGTATATCAGTTTCAGGTACTAAGGTCGCAACAATGACACGTGGCATTTCGTACAAGTTCGCTCTACTGAACAAGTCTATAATCAGGTAACCATGGGAGATTTGGCATAACTATTCCTTGGAGAATCCAATATTGATCAAACTTGCGAGGTTAGAAATAGGACTCAGAGGGCTACTACAGGACGTAATTTTAGATCTTGGAGATCCGCAATTTCAGAGATACAGCAGATTCAATATCGGGCTCTTACAAAGTAAAAAAAGGTGTAGTTTTTTTTAAATTTTGCATAAGATTGGTTTGAAAATTTAGCTTGAAGGAATTCAAAGGACATAGTGAAGCATTATTAATTTATGCCCCGAAGAAATAAAATGGAAACGCCTAGTAAGCAATCTGGAAGCTCTAGCATGACTCATGAAGAAGAGGAAGAAATGCAACATGATATATCAAAATTACGAGACCAAGTGCAACAAAATTCACTCTCACAAAAAGTAACAGAAGCTAAGATGGATGGTTTAAGGAAAGGCCTGGAAGATAAAATGGATGGTTTAAAGAAAGGCATGGAATCTAAGATGAATGTCGTGGAAGCTAAGATGGATGGTTTGGAAGCTAAGATGGAAGGCAAAATGAATGATTTGAAGACAGATTTGACAAAGTTGCTACAAGAAATGTTTACGAATAGAGAAAAGGTAGTAAAGGAAACTCATGATGAGAACAAAATAAATTTTAATCATGATTTCATAGACTCTAACGTTGGATTGAAGACCCACCATGTTCCAAAAATCGATATGAGGAAGTTTGATGGCAAGGATCTAGGAACATGGATACTACAGATGGAGCAATTTTTCGATCTCCATAATGCGGAAAACACACAAAAGGTACATATTGCAACTTTATATTTAGAACCAAATCAATTTGTATGGTATCGATGACTTTTCTCTCGTAAACAAATTGTCACTTGGGCAATTTTTACGTAAGAAATGATAGCGTATTATGAAGATACAAAAAGCAACACCTTTTTTAACCAATTGATAAATCTCAAACAAAAGAGTTCAATGATGGAGCACAATGAGGACTTCCAAAAATTGAACAGAAGGGTAAAAGATATTCCAGAGGAGCATATGATTGAGGTGTTCATAGGGACTTTAAAGGATAACATCCAATAGGAGGTTTGCCGTTGGGAACCTGATTCATTAGAGAAGGCATTCAGGTTAGCAAGAAAAATGAAAAGCAAAATTATGGAAACCGGGAAGCCCACCACTCACAACTATAAAGATGGAAGTGTTGTTGTCCCTAGCCTTCCACAACCTACAAGGTTGAGACCGCAATAATTGGAAGAAAGAATAGCAAAAGGGCTTTGTTACTGTTGTGATAGCAAATACACTAAAGGTCATAAGTGTGTTGAGAATAAATTATTCTACATATATTGTGAAGAGGAGGAAGAAAAGGAACAAGAAACATCAAAAGAAGAGGATATACACCAGGAACAAACCTTAGAGAAAGAAGAAATGAATCAGACCATATCTTGTAATGCATTGGTTGAAATTATCACTCCTCAAACTATCAAGATAGAAGGACATTTCAAGAAGAAAAAGGTAATAGTGTTGATTGACTCGGGAAGTACCCATAATTTTGTTCATTGTAAGATAGCCAAGGAATTGAATTGCTTATATCCAGCACCAGAGTGTCAAGTGATGGTTGCAAGTGGAGAAACCATAAATTGCTTTGGAAAGTGCCATAATATCAAGCTATCTATGGGAGAATATGTATTGAATATTTCAATGCTTTCCATTCCAATGGTTGGTGCTGATGTTGTACTAGGAGTCCAATGACTACAATCCTTGGGTACAATAGCTTTTAATTTTCAAGAACGTTTCATGAAATTTTCTTCGGAAGGAAATGAATTTGAATTAAGGGGTATCATAGGGAAATGGGGAAAGATAATCAACTCTAACAGAATTACAAAGCTTCTAAAGAAATAACAATAGAACTTTTTCTACAAATCAGATAGCTCTGATACCATGTAGAAATTTCCCACCTGTAGATCACCTGGTAATGCAATGTACTAAAGCAAAACAATTGATCTACTTCTACAAACAATTTAGCGGAAGCTTAATAAACCATGAGCAACATCAATAAGAACACATATAACTGATAAGAAGGAATCAATCACACATAACACAAAAGAATTTACCCGGGGAAAGCACCTGCCTAAAACCCCATCTCTGTATTATCATACAACTGGAAATATAGTCCAAATTACACAAAGCCTTAGCTCGAAAGCTATCCAACTCTCAGTAGAATCCCTCTGCTGCTCATAGACAGTCAAAGGCTTCTCACAAACCTTCTCCTCTGTGTTAACATTATATTCAATTTTTTGGAATAATAATGAGAGTGAATACCTGAGGAAGCATCAGGCTTCTGCCTTTTTCCGCCAATATATTTTGTGTCTGGTTTTATATATTTGTCTAAGTTGTTTTAATATGTATTACTCTGCCCTCCAAGCCTCCTATTTCCTTGTGCAGTGTCCTTGGGGTCCAGTGATGTCACTTGTGTGAATTGGCATCCTCACACACTCACTAACCTCTGATCTAACTGCACAAACCTGAAGAAGATAAATCCTCATCATGGATGAGATTCCTTTATAGGAAAAATATTCATCGAACTGATAGTACATTGTCCCTTCTCTGATCTCAACTGAGTCTCTGTCTGAACTGACATGCATGAGTTATTTAAGCTATAATATTTAGTTATTTGAAAATACCAGTTGTTACATGGATGCAAGCATTAACAAACTGAATCTCATTAATTTAACAACTTGTTAAATTAATCTAACTGGACTTGACTCAGTTAACTGAGCCAACTAATTACAACTCATCCTTATCTCTTTAACTGATGGATAAATTCATCAATTAATAGATAAATTTTTTGCATGTCCTCACATAAACTTCAAGTTTTGTTTTCCTTAACTAATTAACTCATGAAGATTAATTAATTAATATTTTAAACTGTTTGTTAAGACCAAATTCGTTTTTTTATTTCCTATAGTTAGACCAGGGACTGCTAAAAATAGGAAGGGACCCAGAAATGCTATTTTTAGAAGATTCTATTTTTAGCAGTTTCACCTCTCACCCAAGGTGGCCAAAATGCTTATTGGCCAAACTTCTATTTTTAGAAGTGCTATTTTTAGCAGTTCTATTTTTATCACTTTCTAAATTTAGCATTTCTTGTTGCACACTTTTCAACAAGTGGGTGGTGTGATGTTGTACTAGGAGTCCAACGACTACAATCCTTGGGTACAATAGCTTTTAATTTTCAAGAACGTTTCATGAAATTTTCTTCGGAAGGAAAGGAATTTGAATTAAGGGGTATCACAGGGAAATGGGGAAAGATAATCAACTCTAACAGAATGACAAAGCTTATAAAGAAATAACAACGAGGCGTAATTTCACAATTATGTTCGCTAGAGGTTCCCATATCGAAATCATCTATTTCTCCAAATCTCCAAAAAGTCTTGGACAATCATTCCAAGGTATTTGAGACTCCCAAAGGCCTCCCACCTATTTTTGATCATGATCATGCTATTCATTTGATTCCAGGAAGTGTTCCTCCAAACATCAGGCCTTACATATATCCATATGCCCAAAGGAGTGAAATTGAACATATGGTTACATAAATGCTAGAGGTTGGTATAATTATCCAACCAAATTCGAAAAACAAAACAAGGGATGAATGGAATAATGACAAATCAGGGTGGGAACTCATTCAAAAGTTGCAGAAGGTCCCAGTTCAAACAGTATTTCCAGAACTTGACAAGGAAGGAAAAATCATATTGGAACCTGAAGCAATCACAAAACCAAGAAATCAACAGCTACAAAATCGATCAATTTCAGAGTATCTCATCAAGTGGAAGAACTTACCTGCTGAAGATTCCACATGGGAGGACAAGAATTTTATATAAAAGCATTAAGAACTACTCAAGCATTTTAGACAACACTTTTTGAAGGAGAGAGGCATGTTAGGTCCCTATACTACTAGTGTAACCCCTTATTGTTATTAGTACAAACCCCTTATTATATTGTTGTGCTCATGTAGTCCCCATATTATCATTATTGTGCCCTTACATTATTATTGTTATGTCGATTCTAATTATATTATGACCCCTTAGACTCCTATATATTGAAAGGAGGTCTTGTCATTTGTATTATCCAAAAATTGTTCATTTGTGTATGTAAAGGATGTTGCCCCCTCAAAGACACTGATTTCTAAGGCGTTGATCTTTGTTTTCTATCTTTTTGTGAGTTGGTTTCATAACACAAGACAAGGCCACAAAAATCATTATCAAAGGCCTGAAAAACTATGGAGAAAAAGAAAGAACAAATATTCTAGCAAGGGATTTTCTCAAGGAAAAATTGAACTGGACAAGTTATATTGAACAAGAAAATAGTATTGGTAGAAAAGCATAAAATGTAAGGGATAGGCATGTCAAAGTTTCATGAAGGGACATAGAATACAAGTTGGCTATCCTAAAGAATAGGGGGCTACTCAGAGGCACCCATATTTACCTAGATGATGACTTGACACTTGAACAACAAGATGAGCGAAGGAGGGAATGAGAGAAAGTGAAATCAGCGAGAGAAGCAGGAAAATGGGCATGGCTGAAAAATGGGAAAGCCCAAGTTAGCGAGCTCTTAACAAATAAAAAATAGGGATGTTGGGCTCCTTGGGAGTATCTAAACATGGTGAGTTGGAATTGTAGAGGCTACCCATGGAGGAGAGGACCAGGATTGGGTGCATAGAAGAAGTGAAAGACATCATTATCCTTACAGAAACCCATGAGCATGAGGGATGCAAGGTTCCAAAATTCGAAGGGTACAATTAATTCTCAGTGTGGAATGAAGAGACTAGTACAGGGAAAGGACATGGAAGGATCATTGTTCTAATAAAGGATGGGTGGAGTGGAATAGTGAAAGTGGAAAAAGTGTATGCAAATAAGCAATTTATATGGCTAAATATAAGAGACAACAAAGTAACATTCATATTGGCAGTGTGTTACTTTGCCCCACAAAACTCGAAGTTCTACGAGAAGATAAAGCTAGATAAAGAAGACCCTTATGTTGCTTTAAAAAGAGATATTTATGCTTTCAGGAGCTTAGGAGAAATAATTCTAATCAGTGATTTTAATGCCAGGACCACAAACAATCAGTGCATTCAGTTGGGAGGTGATGATAATTTGGACAACAATCCTCTTTGGTTAGAAGAGAATGAAGAGCACATGTGGAAAAGGATGTCCCAGGATGGGGATGGGAGTGTGTCACACTTTGGTGCTGAGTTGTTAGGCTTATGTAGCCTATATGACATGGTAATTTGCAATGGCATAAAAGCTTGGCCAACATTCAAGGGCATCACGTGTAAAACATACAATGGTCAAAGTGTGGTGGACTATGTAATATGTTCTCAAAGCTCTATTTACGTTTTGTTAGAGTTCAATATTGAGGTGTGTCTTATTGAGATGAATAATTCTGACCATATGCCTCTTTGTATCAAGTTGGGCATACACACAAGTGGGATACAGGAAGGGCATACTCGACAAGGTCATAAGAAAGTGCATGCAATTGGAAAAATCCTCATAAATCAAGAAAACCAAGAGTTATTTGTCGCTACTCTAAAACAACACTTTCAGTGGGAAAAAACAAAACAGAAAACAAGATAATGCAGAAACATAATACATTAGCAGTGAAATGTTGATCCCTGTAATCCACAAAGCTTTAAAGGTGTGCAAAAGATCGTGGCCTCAGAAGAGGATCTCAAACACTTTTCCAACTAATCCTTGTTATGATGAAGAGTGAAAGGCTGCTAAAAGGTCCCCTAAGGAGAAGGAGAAAACAAGGAAAGCCGGAAAAGGTATAAAAATCTGATAAAAACAAAAAAACAAATTTATGTAACTTCAAGGAGGAATGAATTAATCTCTTTGGGAAAGCACAATCCAAAAGGATTCTGGCGGGAACTACAACAAAAGAGAAAGCAAATAGATAATAATATCTCAAATACTCATTGGTTGGAATATGCAAAGCTCCTCTATGAAAGAAAACAAGAGAAAAGTAGCCCCCCATAATCAACACTACAACGAAGTTATTTTCAGTGGAAGATGTCAAGCATGGTATAAAAAATTAGCAAGTGGTAAAGCCCAAGACATTAATGGGCTACAGGCAGAATTTTTAAAATGGGGTGCTGAGATCTTGGCCCCAATCATCAAAAGGATATTCAACAACATCACACAAGGCAATTTTCTAGTTGAATGGACAACAAGTGTTGTTATCCCTCTTTACAAAAGTGGAGACATCCATGATCCCTCTAATTATCACATTATTATGGTCAATCCTCTTCTTGGAAAACTGTTTGGGAGCATGATGGAGTGTAGAATTAGCACTTGGGTAGAAAAAGAAGGTAAAAGAGCAAAAGGACAAGCTGGTTTTAGGCCAAGGCACTCTGCAATTGATCATTGCATCACTCTTAGGCACTTCATTGAAAAAGTATGGGACATTCGGGGGGGAGCCCTTTGTTACTTTGTTGATTTCAAAAAAGTGTATCACATTGTTCCTAGAGATGAGCTTTGAAGAAGAATGGAAGAGCTTGGAATCCCAAGTGAATATAGGGTTGTTGTCCATAAGTTGTATGATAAAGTTAGTGCTAAAATCATAACTAAAGAGGGATTTTCATAATGCTTTGGTAGTGACATTGGGGTCAAGCAGGGGTGTCCCCTTTCCCCCACTCTATTTGGTTTATATATTGATAATTTAGAAGAATGGCTAAACAACACCAGCGGAGAGGGGATTCAACTAGCAAGATATGTGGTGGAGCTACTTTTGTATGTTGATGATCTTATCCTAATTGCAAACTTTTCTCAAGGTTTGAGAGATTATTTGAAGGCCTTAGAGCTTTTCTAGCAAAGGTTGGGATGTAAGTAAACACTAGCAAAACCAAAGTCATGATCTTTTCTTTAAAGCGGAAAAAGCAGTAGGTTAGCTTTATATTTGAGGAAAAATCCTTGCAGATAATGGAAGAATACAAATACCTAGGAATTGTTTTTCACAATAGGCTCAGTTGGGAGACATGCATAACTAAAAGGATACAAGGGGGATGGATAGTTTCTTACCTCCTTCAGAACAGATGCAGTAAAGCAGAATTGTGGGACTGGAAAACCAAGAAAACTGTTTTTGGAGTGTTGGTTACCCCGGTTGTCCTCTATGGATGTGAAGTTTGGGGGAGCAACATGTCAAAACACAAGTGGAGACAACTAGAAAGAATTCAAAAGCACTTAATCATTAGTAACCTCAAAGTCAAGTCCACTATCCCATATGAGATATTTGCTAGCAGACGCTGGAATGTTCCTAATGGAGGCTTCAGCGATCATCCCTTTGTTAAGTTATTTAAAAAGGGTGCAAAGCATGGATGAACATCGTTGGCCCAAGATGATCGTCGCAGAGGAGATAAAGTGTAGGAAGAAAACTTGGAGGAAGCAAAATGACAAGTGGATGAGCAAATGGGGAATAAATTGGCAAGACTATCCAAACTCTAAGGAGGAGATAAAAAAGTGGGTCCTTGATAAATTTAGCACTGCAATATGGGAGAAACAGGTTGGCAGAAAAAAAATCGATATATGTCAAAAATTTCAACCCATCATAGTGGCATGACGGAAAAACTTATTTAAGTGTCGCAATCAAGGGAAAGGCTCAAATTTTAATAGCACCCCTGAGGACCGGATCTCACCATCTTAGGTGTGAAACAAGTAGCTGGATAACTCCCAAGGAAGAATGGGAAGAAAGTACTTGCATCTTTTGCAGGAAAGGGGCAGTTGAAACTGAATGGCACTACATCATGGAATGTCTGGCTTATGAGGACATTCGTAATCAATTTGAAAATAATCTAATAGTGGACATAGTGGACAGTTTGAGCATGTTGTTTGAGGAAGCGAGGGTTCACAAAACTGCGAATTTATTGATCAAGATTCATGGCAAAAATGTTGTTTGAGAAGGAAACTTGAGACTAATGTTTTTTTTGGTTTGGAATATAGGTCCCTTAGAGCGACCGCTGGATCTGATAGACCTCATTAAAATTCATTCAATTCAATTCAATAATAGATATCACAACTTAAATTACCATTTTTCCAATTTACAAAATCTACTTACTGCAAATTCCTTTAAATTCATTCAATTCAATTCAATAATAGATATCACAACTTAAATTACCATTTTTCCAATTTATAAAATCTACTTACTGCAAATTCCTTTAAAGTCACCTCAGTGACCTGCAGCTATCACGAATATTTCATACTCACTTCACTTCTGTAAAATCCCTGGAAATCACCTCATGGCCTGCAGCTATCAGGACTATTTCATACTCATTTCACTTGATGCGACATGATAAACTACACTGGATTAGTAGAGAAAGTACAGTGCTGCTTCTTCAGCAAGCAGTACTCCCTGACAATGTATATGTCCAAATATGCTGAATTCAATGTTCTAATTTGAGAGTTCATTAATGAACAAACCTATTACATAAAATTCTGTTCCATACATTTAAGACAACTTATGGTTCGCCCTGAAACCCGTACAATTTCCCCATCGATCAGTGTAATTATTATGCCTTCTCCGTAACGAGAAGCCCTCTGTGACCTGTGATCGGCCAGTGTCTCAGACACTCGTTCATCCAGTTCCCCGTGAACCTGTACCCTACAAATAAAAAATCACATACTGCCCTGCCCGTGCCCTTCGGCTCTTCCATCGCTGGCGGCTGGAGTCATCATCATTGTTTCCTCTGCTACGTATCTTTTCAAACTCGCCACCTGTGAACTCCTCTTCCCCCAGTATGCTACTCTATGTATACAGCTTAATTTATAACCAAACTCCATCCGACTTCCACCCGCTATGTTACTCTATGTATAACCAAACTCATTTCACCCTACAAACATTTAAAGCGTAAAGTGTACTTAGTTCTAAGATTTTGGATTAGTTTTAAGCTTTTGTCTTTTTGTTAGCCGGTGAGTAGAAATTAATGGAAATTTTGTCAAGATTTTGAAAAATAATGGAATTTTTGGAAATCTTGATTACACTGTTATGTTTCAGGGTTTTCAAAATGGTTATCGATAATGTTAGAATATATTTTCACAATAAAAATTATTCAAATACTTTTAAAATTAAATTTCTTGAAAAAATTATCGCCAATTTTTTTTTATAATTTTACCATCTTAAAATTGTGGCCAGTTAGAAACACATTTTTATTACATTTTGTTATCATTATATTTGCAATTTGCTCAAAAGTTATTGAGATAGCAGATTTGTCTTTTTGGTGTAATGCATGAATGTTCTAAGTTTTTGTTTTTCATAGTCTTGTAATGGTATATTTGTTTTCTGGTGTATTGTTTAAATGTTTCAAGTTTTTTATATTGTTTTAAGTGTAATTTGGTGGATTTCTAGTTGGAATCCCACCAAAAAAATTTATGGCCAAATCTTGATTTGTGTTATTTAAACTGGTTTTTTTTATTGCATATATGGATTCAACACTCTCAAAATCCCCTGAGACACTTCAATTGTGAAGAGTTTCACTTTCAAATTTGTGATTTCATTAAATCCATAGAAGATTCTAAACAAACTAGATTGGAAAATAAACCAGAAAACTTTTCAAAAAATCACATTTAAAGATTACTCCATTTTTATAATTTGATTATTTAAATATATTTTTTTATTTTTTTTTAATTTAACTATTTTCAATATATATTTTTTAAATTATTTTATTTTCAGTGAAAAAATATTTAAAATATAAATTTACATTTATAAAATTAAATTATACATTCCAAAATATATTTTTTTATTAAAAAAATAATTATCTTAAGTAAATCAAAAATCATATAACAAAATTAAGTTAAAAAAATTAAACTTCACTCATCTACCCTACCCTACCCTGATTTAGTATAGATAATAAATTTAAGGTACTTCACCAACCAACATTTCCCTACACTGGTTTAGAATAGATAATAAATTTCAGGGTGGTTACTTTTCGCTATGCTACTGCTCTTGAAAGCCAGATCATTTGCCTTCAAGCATATGAAGTTCTGAGGTGTGGGTGTGGGCAAAAGTAAATCTGGCTAGTTTTAATAAATAAATAAAAGTAGATTGAGATATTAAATTTGTTATATATTAATTATTTTTATTATAAAAGAAATTAGAAAATATTATATATATATATTTATATCTATTACTTTATTTTTTTTCAAAGAAAAAATCAGTAACCTTTTATTAAAAATATAATGAAAAGTTACACTTTCAAATGCAGCTGCCGCAAGGGCACTAGTGCTACGTTAGAAGACTAACGCGTACAGAGAGAAAGAGAAAAAGAAGGAGAGAGAAGGGAAAAAGGGAGAAAAAGCCCCACCAGTGAGCAAAACACATGCATCAAGTTTTCCGCCCCTTTTTCTTTTCGACCTTGCGCCACTCACCTAGAGTGGGCTCGGTCGAAACAATGACTAACTGAGATGGATCAGTCATCTGCCCTGATTCTTTGTCTGAGTCTGATGTATCTGAATGGTGTTGCCGTTTATTGCCTCCTGAGTTCTGATCCACATTTTTCATTTATGTTTTGTCATTCTGGATCTCTACCTGATTTGTATGTGGCTGAGGATCCTTGTTAGCTGCTGAGTTTTCCTTCTGGTTTTCTGTTTCAAACTCCTCAGTGGTGATATCATCCTCCTCTGCCTCTGTTTCTTCCTCTTCTGTTACCGAAGGGGCCTTCTTTCTTGCTGTTCTCCTGTTTAAGACTTCATCTAAATTCTGCCATCCTCTGGGCTTCCTTTGTTGTGGCTTGCTCTTGCTGGGACATGCTTTGAGCAAATGACCTGTTTGTTGACACCCCCTGCACCGAAATGCTGTATTCTCATAGTCCAAGGGCTGTTTCCATTGAGTATTGTTAAAGTTCAGGAAAATGCTTTCTGGTAGGCCTTGACTAAGATCTACCTCGACGCATATCCTAGCAAAAGTGAAAATTCCTTTTAAATGCCTATCTGTATCAATCTTTAACATTTTCCCAAGGGTATTCCCTATGGCTGTTAAAGTCCTGAAGTGCCAAAAGTGTAAAGGTAAGTTATGCAGTCTTACCCACACTGGCATCCTTGATACCACTGTGGTGTTTGCGTCAAAATCTGGAAACCATGGGGTGACAAATAAACCCGCACTGCCCCAGAACCATGGTCCTTCATTGAGAATTTTTTCCTTTTCTTCAACTTCATGGAAAATTACAATGAAAAAACCCTTCGAACAGAGGTGGATCTGGCAGTTTTTTGTCCAGATCGTATGGATCCACTCATACAGGGCCTCAGTTTTAGGCCAGAAACCGTTAAATCTACAAATAACAGCTTTTTTTTCCAGATCTGAAAAAATGCATTGTACCTCTGGAAGATCCAGCGCGATGGTTGGGCTTTCTGGTATTTGATCCACTATATACTGCCCCGACGATGGATTGACTACTGCAGGTTCTTTCCCCTTTGCTGGTGCTTTCCCTTTGGCTGCATCACGATATGTGCCTGTAGGTTTTGATGAGGACCCCTTTGACCCACCTCGCAAACGATGGTTGAGGGTGATTGTTGAGCCCTGGGCTACCCTGTAATGCTGGAGAGTGAGATGATCCTGCAAACAAACCCCAGAAAATATTAAATTTTGTAGGGCAACTGGGATGCCCAATTTATCTTGGATTTTCTCTTTGAGCTCCAGAACCCTCATGCTTCCCCAGATCTGTAGGCATAAGTGTCTGCCTTCTGTTGTTCTGAGGAAAATTTGGTACGCTGCATCATCGAAGAGGGGGTCTTTGAAGCACTGCGATACCCGATCACGACACCTTCCCCTTTCTGGACCCACAACTTTTTCGATCCATGATTGCCTTGGGGCTGTCGATCTAACCCACAGCGAGCCGAGATGGATCATCGGGCCTGGAGAACTCCGCACACCGTGGTCGCAGGCAGGGATTTCGAGACTGAAGAATGCGATCTCTGGTGATTGCAAGCACAAACTGTCATAAAACAATGGAGGCGGGTGTCTGAGATTTGGTTCGGTGGGATCCTTCTCCTCATCGGGTCCGATTCTGGGTCCATAGGGACCGTCAGGCCCTCTGCTATAACATTGCCACACATGTGAGGGCATCCAGATCTGTGGAGAGAAGCCCACAAAAAACCCTGAAGACGTCTCCACCCTTTCCCCACAAAAGGAAATTACGCCCTTGCCATTGAAAAATGACCCAGAGCAAGCTTGACGGCACCACAGCCAGCCAGAAGCTGGAGGAGATCTGCCGGATCCGGGTGACAGAGAAACGCTAGAGATGTACCACTTCCATGAGGGAAAGATACACCCCAGTTCCTGTTTTTCGTGTATCCAGACAAATGAAACCTTACCATTCAGCGGATCATCTTCACGCCATGGGGAAACGTCATTGAGGAAGGAAACTTCCAGCTGAGCCCTGTTCAGATCACAGATTTGCATGAGTTTTGGAGCTATGTCGGCGCAAAACAGGTGGTCTGGAACCCTAGATCCAAGAACGAAACCCGCCGCGCCTGCTCTCGACTTTACCATTTTTGCTCCCAGTCTCTGTCCTCTATTCAATATGAATACAAATTATCACTGTGGTTAAAAAAATATAATAAGGTTGAAATCAACCGTCAAATCTATTACTTTATTTTATTTTGTTAAATAAAATTATTATTTTTCTTATAGTAACTAATATTTACAAAATTATAATTGCATTAAAAAATATAAAATTCTTATAGTAACTAATATTTATAAAATTATAATTGCATTAAAAAATATAAAAAAATAAATATCTCTAGATTAAAATAACTTATCAAATAAATGGCTTTTTTATCAAATTGATGTATATGCTCTTTTTTTATAAAACTTCACAATAAACAATGAACTCCAACCAATATATGCCTCACAATAAACAATAAACACTCCAAACAATATATGCCTCACAATGGAGTCCTCTACCAAGGCAGAGGAATTGTCAGGACAGTCAAAAGTCACTGGAATCAGGGAAAAAAATTTCAAAAAATCTTATAGAAGCAGTGTTCGAATCGTGTTTTTTTTAATGATGAAAATAGATTCAACGCCATCAAAAACGTCTAAGACACCTAAACTTTTCAAGTTTAACAACTGTAACTTAGATTTAAAAAAATCTTTGCCTAAATTTCTCAAAATATGACCTGAATTTCTATAACTTTCGAAGAAACTCCTCCACCTCATTAGACTATGGCACTCAGAATATATGCCAATTTAGATTTTGTGATTATCAAGGACATAATGCTGTCATGTATGTGAGTGCGGGGCTTTTCCTATTTCATAGACCATAGAAAAGTAAATGCTACCTGACATGCCAGGAATTTAGCTCTCGCCCTCTGAGTGACAGCATGCGAATAGAGATAGCAGCTTGGAATGAGAGGGCGAGAGCTAAATGCCTGACATATCAGGCAGCATTTACTTTTCTATAATCTATGAAATAGAAGTTTCCTGAGTGCGGAACCTACCCATTCTTCTAGTGCTGTTTACAGCGAAATCATTTGCTTTCAAGCGCTTGATCCTGTCAGGTGTGTGTGAATGCAGAACCTTCCCATTCTAATATTAAATATGGTTTCGAACTTATTATTCTTTCTGTTTAATTGGAAATTGAGTTGCAGAAATACACGATCATGAACAACCGCTTGTGGATATTACCCAATCGAGCAAATTTTCAGGCCGTCTCAAGGTACGTTATAATATTCTAAACACTATTACCTGGCCAGAAGCCAGGTGCCGTACTGGGTGGTTCTTGTCCTGTGAGGGTGGAGTGCATATATGTTATTTTGTGATTTTGTCATATGAGAGTGTAGTTATTTTGTGTTTTTCTGGTGTAACATTAAAAAGTAATACATTCCATTTTATTACATTGAAGGAACTTTTTGTTTCACACAGTACCCTAACTTTATGAAAAACACCCTTTAGATTAAGTGGCGTTATTTTAGAATGAGTTATTATATCTATTAGCATGGGTATAGAAATGTGGAGATTTAGAATATTTTAAAAATTATAATTTGGTTTTTTTTGTGGGTAAGTTAATTTTTCATGATTGTATTAGGAAAAATATAAAGTCTCTGAGAGGTTATTTGTTTTGGTTTATAATTAAAGAAATTAAATGAGAGAGAATAATTGTTTGTTAATTAGTTTTGATAGTAGTTTTAAATGTAACCACGTTAAATAAAAATATATGGAAGTTTTTTGATAAGCGGAAAATTTGTTGTGATGTGTATTGAATTATTATATTGTTTGTCATTTATCTTGATGCTTACAAAGTGGAAAAACCAGTTTGTCAAATTGGGATATATAACCTTCCAAGAGTAGTTTGAAGCATCAAATGACATTTTCTTGGGGATAAAACTTTGCCGCTTAAGTACAACACCTTGTTGTATTATTCTACACACGGAAACCTTTCTAACGGGAGAAGAATCACCTCATGGAAGTATGTAGGCATAAGTGGTTTCACTCACAAGTTGACCTTTCTATTTTGACCACCATAATTCGAGATGATGTCATGTCAACCCCCGTTATTCATAGAAATGGGACTAGTCACATGATCATGATGAAAACGACTCTAAAAGAGTTAATATTGTAACTCTAGTTAAGAGTTAAAAGATTCAAACTTAACCATTGGTAAGCTATCAAACAGTTTTATAGCCGAGCCACTACGAGGAAAAGGGGTTATATTCTATTATAGTGCATTTTATCCATAGATGAATAGAGTAGCCAAGAAGGATAGAGAGGGAGGAAAAAAAGAAGATTTGTGCACTATAGCAGCCCATGGGCCACAAGCCTCACTTCTTTGTACTTGCATCCATCTTCCATTCAGAGATAGACATCATAACAACCTTACCTTCCAAGTGGGTTTTCTCCCGAAAGGGTTTCCAAAGATATAGTTTGTGTCAATATGGTTTGTGAATTTTTATTTCATTGTTTTCTATTTTCTGCATAATTATAATTTACATGCATATGTAATAAACAATAATTAACAAATCTAGAAATCTAAGAAGAAATAAACCCTCACAGTGTAGATTTTAGATTTTCTAATATATTTTAGTAGATTTGTTGTGACGAGCTGTCCATGGAATATCCACAGCAATTTATGGATCATATTGGTACCAGAGCAGGTTTCTTTAGGTATATTGTGAGGAGTTGTAGGGGATCCAAATCGATTAAGCCAAAAATCACAAAACCCCAATCATGGACAATGAATATGTGAATAACCCTATTGATCCCATAGAGAATAGGTTTCCATGGCTAGAAACATAAGTTGCATATATAAACTATAATGTGAGCCTCCTCATGGTGGCCCTAATCAGTAAACTTGAGTTATTTGGAGAAGATGGGGGTTCTAATGGTAGAGGTTTGATCAAAGGGGAGATCAGGAGATCGAGAAGGAGCTGAAGAAAGAACGTGAAAAAGATCAACCCAGTTCGAGTGTCATGAAGCATTTACAGTTACTATTCAAGATGGAAGCAAAGATCAACATCAAGCCATACGGAGGTGAGATTGATGCTCTGAAGCTAAACCACTAGTTGCAGCAATTAAAGGTTTATTTTAGTGTCCATCACATAGAGGAAGAACAAAAGGTTTCGTTTGCTCAGTTAAAATTGTAGGGCCATGCCCTAACCTAGTGGGAAAGCCACATGGAGACCTTGAGGTTGGAAGGAGATCCTCTCGTGACTAAATGGGAAGATTTTAAAACATTTATAAAGTCACAATTTTACTCTATCGGGTATGCAAAGAACCAGTGGATCTAGTGGCACTACTTCATGTAGAGGTAGAGGCAGAGTGTATAGGAAGGCACCATAAAGTTCAAAAATATGGCTATAATGTTGGGTATCTCGCCAAAGAACTCAAGCGTACTCCTCAAGTATGTAGAGGTTCTACACAACCATCTATGGAAGCAAGTGATGATGTTCAAGCCTAGATCGATGGATGAGGCTTGTGTACAGGCACAAAACCTGGAAACCATAGGCTAAAAGAAAGGGAAATTAAGTGAGGCAAAGAAAAAGGAGAACCAATATGCTTCTAAGCAGGGGAAGAAGAAATGGAAAAGGGGAAAAGATAAAAAGATGGCAAAAAAAACACACCAGTGCAAAGATACCAATAACCATTGTAACATTAATGGTCGTATAGAGGAGAAGTGTTGGAAGTTGCATCTAAAGCTTAACCTAAGAACAAAATGAAAGATGCAAAGAAGAAGAACCTCATCATCATTGATTTGAGCAAACATGTTCAAAGCAGTTGATACGTTTATGAGAAGATCATATGTACATTAGTGCCGAAGAAGGTGAAAGGTGGTCTACAGGGTTTTGATGGTTGATTAAGATAGGTGGATCCAGTATGAAAATTTTGAAACATGGTCCATAAAGGTGTTGATGGTTGGAGCCTTCAACGAGGGAGTAGGAGCTTCCTTCTAGTAGGAGTCGGTAATCTTGATAAGGGAGTAGTAGCTTCCTTTCAGATAGAGTTGGAGAATTTCTGAAGGTTGTAGCATCCTCTGGGTGGGAGCTTGTGTATTGGTAAGAGTCTGATCTTGTACAATATGTAAAATATTTTCTTTATAATAAGAAATAAGACAAAGATGACAATAATGGTGGTTTTCTCCCACATTGGGTTTCCACCCAAAAATTCGGTGTCCTTATGTGTTGATGTGTTTTGCATTTTTATATTCTTTTATACTTAATGTCACTCATGGTTTATAACACAATATCATGTTAATGAAGTAATGGTTCAAGATAAATGTGAAATGAAAGCATAAGTCAAGTAAATTTAAATTGGGCATGAAATATTGATTCACCCCCCCTCCCCCCCCCCCCCCCCCCAAAGTATTTCTAACAATTGATATCAGAGCAAGTCTCTCCAGTAAAGCTTAACCGCTTAAGAGTAGATCAAGGACAATGGGAAGGAAGCACAAAAATAAGGCAACACAAAGGAAGAGATCAAGTGAGGAAAGTTGTGGCAGTGATGTATCTGATGTCAAAGCAATATCAACAATCATAGGCTAAGGACAACCAGTAGCGGAATAAGTCAAGTCAGAAAGTATGGATAATAAAGGTATGTTTGTACTTGTTGATGTTAATTATTAGAATTGGAAAGAAAATATGAAGTCTAGGATAATGTTCCTTGGATCTGATGTTTGGCATTTAGTTTGTAATGGTTATTATAAACTCCACCATTAGGACAAGAACTATAGAAGAATAGTTAAGCGTTAAATGAAATCTTTTGTAACGTACCTAATTCAGTTTTAAAAGAAAATTATGCATTATGAAACCGCAAAGGAGGTATGCGATAATTTGCAGGCCATCCATGAAGAAGAAGGAAAACAAGTAAACGAAGCTTGTTTAGGTAAACCAATATGTATTCTATTTTTGAAACATTAAATTAATCTAAAGGACATTGTGGTATATCATAAGATGAGAGTGATCATGAAACAACCTTTATTATATCAGATGGAGTTATTGATTCAAAAGAAGACATGTTGGAAGAAGTATTTAAACTTAGAAGAAAACTTGGTTATGATTTCAAAAGGATTAACATTCTTGAGAATAAGTTGCAGGAATATGAAAACAGGGACCATGATGAAACAATACAACTTAAAGAAAGGAAACAACATTGTGAAGGACTTGAAGTTGAGATCACATCCCTAAGATCGAATCTTGAAAAGTCAAGCAAATGAAATGAGGGGCTACTTCAAGTATTTGAAGAACAAGAGAATGGTCTTAAAGAATAGATTATCAAATTAAGAACACAACTGGAAGAAGGAAGAAAGATTGAAGAAGGAAAAAGAAAGCAGTATATGGAAAAGGAAGATCAGTGTCGAAGACTAGAGGTTGAGGTAAGCATTCTAAAAGGTAAATTAGCAGAAAAAGACAAACATTTGAAATTTCATGATAATACCAAGACATTGGAAAATCTTCTTAACAGTCAAATATCCCCCTCCATCAAATCAAGCCTTGGCTTTCATAAAATTGTTAAGGGAGAATCTAGCTCACAAGCTTGTGCAAGAAATTTTGAGGTTAACAAAGAAAACTCTAAAAACCCCGGTAAAGAATTGAGAAGTCAACCAAACCAACAACCGAGGAAAGTATATATTCAAAGGAAATCATTTGCTCTCAATAATAGAAATAACAATAATTTATCTCCTTTGGTCAATGACATTAAATGTTTTATATGTCATAACTTTGGACACATTGTAGCCAATTGCATAAGGAGATTGTTAAAATCTCAAGCTAATAGTATCTTCACTAATAGATCATCGATTCCTAGGTACTCAAGCTTCTTTAAGGAGTATTATTTTACATGCAATGTTTTTGGCCACAAAGCTATAGATTGCAATAAGTGAAATATGAAGCAAGAATATTATGATTCTTTTGTGCCCTTCTCCAGTTATGTAAGGTGTTATAGATGTAATAATTTTGGACATGTAGCAAAATAATGTAAGAATAAGACAATGAATTCATACATACAACAAGTAGGTTCTCTTCAAAGCAAACAACCAGACAAGAATAATGTTATCAAAATACCAAAAAGATGGATCCACAAGCACTCATATTAAGTAGAAGGAAGAGGAACAAGTAAGGTGTGGCCTTTCTTTGTGTGCATTTGAAGAAGAAGATCAATGGTACATAGATACCAGATGCTCCCATTAGATGTCTAAAAATAAGAGAAAATCCATCTATCTCGAAAACAAAAGTGGAAAGGTTACTCTTGGAAATAGTTCACCTACAAAGGTGCTAGGAAAGGGTAATGTTGGTCTTGATGTTAATAATAGAGAACAAGTTAATGTATTATTGGTTGAAAGGGATAAAGCAAAACATTCTAAGTGTAGGCCAAATAGTTGATAAAGGGCATGTAATTGTATTTACATCAATTGGATGCAAAATTTTAGAAGAATACATTGGAAAATTATAGCAAAATGATTCAAAAATGAAAACAAAATTTATATGTTCTATAGAAAAATTCAGGCATGAATAACAAGACAAGTTCCTCCTCTTCAAATTCAGAGTAGGGAAAGCTAGTCTCCACTATAGTTTATTATCTGATGCTTATTTCTAAAAATACTAAAAAAGTTCAGATGAAACAAATGATAGTTTAATGACAATTAGGTCCACAAGATTAGTGGTGCATGATCTTGTGGGGGCTATGCATATGTGTTATTTTGCTTTCATGTGTTTTACTTTTGTTGGTAATGCTACTAATGATGCATTTGTGATTAGGATTCATGATGAAGAGTTGGCACAGGTTTAGGGGGAGCATCTCTTATTCTTCAAAGAGCTCATTGTTGGAATTATGGTTTTGACATCAATGTATTACAAAATATTGATCTGATGTTTGGTTGTGATGAGTTATGCATCTATTGTGATCAATATTGATGATGAAGGACCAACACATGTTTAGGGGGATCAACTCCTATGCTTCCATTAGCTCATTATGATTAGCATGAGCACTACCTTACCTGATATGATCTATGGTTATTGTTGTTGTGATCAGTCTTCTTATATTGGTTCTTTGATACATTGTTTTCTTTTGGAAGATAAATGTTGTTGTCACTATGTCATGATTGATGTTGATCTACAATGAGTTCATTGTTGTTATTGATCAATATTTTTGCATTTCTTACTGTTGCTTGGCATCTAAATCATTAATAAGAAGGATGTAATATGCTACTGTTAATATGCCATGTTATTTGGGTTGTTGTTATCTCTGTTGGTTATGGTTGGCATGTTAATATGTTGATGTTATACTACATGGTTATGAATATTCCAGATGCTTCCAAGGATTTTCATTGAGATTACATCCATATATATGTGGTGTTGGCACTATGTCATGATCTTGCTTCAAAGAGGTCATTGTTGATGTTGATTGGTTCCTAATGGATTGTTAATGGCTTGAGATGTTTCAAAAAGTCTTTATTTCTATGAAGAAGCCCCACAATGTTGAATTTGAAATATTGTGAATAGTCATAATGTATTTCACTTCTATTATCGATGGATACTATATATTAACCATGCATATGTCAAGAAGAAACCCATGTTGCAAACAATGTAGAATTCAGTCATGTTGCTTTGGGAGATTAATGTAAACTTGAGTCATTGGTTGTGTTAGTCATGGTTATGGGAAATATGTGCTTATGAATCCTTGTACTTTTATTGCATGTCACAAGAAGGTCCAGTGTATGCTCAGAGAGAATGGTTAGTATGAGGAGTGGTCATAACTTGCAGTCAAATTCTTTACTTTAGAAGAACAAATTTATAGTGTTGTGCATGTTAAGGGGAGTATTTCACTCAACTTGGTTCTGCATTTTACCTTTAATGTCAAAGCGGGAGAGAAGAAATTGGTGTTTTATAGGAGGTTGACATCAAGTCCAAAGGGGGAGATTGTTGGCAATATGGCTAATGTCTTGGCCTTGATGTCAAACTAGGTGTTGACTTGGGCATTAAACTTGGATACCTGGGTGTCAACATTAGATTCTATCATCCTGTTTAAGTGCATAATTGATATACAGTGCAGGATTGATATGTCAACTTGTGCATGTTTTACTACAAGATTGATGGAATATGTCATCTTAGTTTGTCTACATGGAGGGTTATTTCTTTGTATAGATGAATTGTTTGGTCATCTCATGAATCACAAGTATGTCTACATGGAGTGCTTGTTGGTTATCATTCGTAGTACAGGAAGAGGTCCAGGGATTGAGGTTTGTAGGGTGTTACAGAGGCTACAATCTGTTATATGGGTGTTGCAGAACAGGAGGCAGAAGTGTGGCAAAGTTATGGACTAAAAGGAGTAGCTTTAGCCTAATATAAGCCATAACCGTTGGGAGGTAGACCCTAACAATGGGGTTGTAGGGTATCAACCGTTGGGAAGGCCATACAAACAGATTAGTTATAGCCGTGAAATCCAGTTAGCGTCCATGTGGCCATACCTATAGGTGATGAAAAAAAAAAAAAAAAACCACAAGCGAAGCCAAGGTTTCACCCATGGAATTTCTGCGTACGGGGTTGCATTGACATGGTCAATAATACTATCAACTAAAACCAATGGAAATGCATGTAGTATTTGGGAGATCATATGGCTATAAAAGGAGGATCAATCTAGAACAATGTGTGTGTGCATTCAATTAGTTCTCTCTTGTGATTTGTCTTGAACAAGAGTGCACAAGGGCACATGAGGAGGCTCATATTTGTCTGTCATCAAGAGATCTGAAGGTATTAGCTAATGTTAGTGGGTATGGTGGTGGATTTACTACTTGTTTAATTATAAATCTGATGCAAATCGAATTTATTTGAGAACACGTAGATAGAGTAACAAAAATCTTACATTATGATTTGTGTTTTTGCAGTGATTAATAAATGAGTTGTAGGTGCAAGAGATCTGAGCATGGCGGAGACTTATTTGATTTTAATTAAATAGATGAATATTTATAGGTCATAGATGCATTGCTTGCAGATATGATGAAGTGCATAGAATGGATGATTGTTGAATATTTTATAGCTACCAATAACATGTTCTTGCAGGGGTTATTCTTCACTGAAGTCTATTCATAGACCCATATGTGAACGCTGAATATCCTTTCATAAGTTTATAGGGAAGAAATCTATGACATAATTTTGGCAGAGATCAATGGTTGTGACAAAGGTTGTTTAATGTGGATTTAACACTGTGTTGTTTTCTATAGAGATAGATCTTTGTTTAGATTGACAGGAATTTTTGTGCTTTGTATTATGATATTCTAAAGTGTGTATGCTACACAGGGAGATAGCTTCCTTGATTAATGTTGAATGTGTCCTTTATTGATTGAGATAATCCTCTTGTATGTAACGGTGACTTGATAAATTGTGCAGAGACCCATAACTAGTAAAGTATTTGTTTAATTGACAAGAAATATTTTTTATGAGCATAAGATTTGCTTGATGGTCTTGGCTTAGAATTTGACAAGGGTTTAGAAGTGATTTATGCAGGACAGAGGACAAAGATTTATGAGTCCAATAATGTTGTTGTGTGTCTTGTAGGTTTTAACCCTATATAGAAATTACTTGTAGACAAATTCTAAAAACATAAAATAAATAATGACGAGAATATAAAACAAATACATAGAGATTTTCCCTAGATCCAAAAATCAGGACTACTAGATTGATTTTTTATTATGTTCCTTTCAATGTTACAATACATATATATGCATGTTGAAGCATTCATAAACCCCAATCCAGTAACCCTGGATTAGAACATAATTGTAGTTCCCTCGACCAGATCTACAAAATACCATGGGAAGAAAACCATCATGCCCAAAACCATGTGCAAAACCCATGCACAACACCATAGATAGGTTTTCCACCTAATATAGGGTCCAAAAAAATTCTTGGAGCCCCACATCGAACCCTGTGTAGGGGGGCTACCGCCCCCCCTCAAACCCTCCTCGTGTGTGACTAGTCGTGGAAAGAATATCACACCCAACATTATCCCACTTGTTGTTTTCTTTTCCACACAGAGGGTCACAGGAGAGCTTAGTCATTTTTCTAACCCTATAATGCCCATTGTTTCTCTACACCAAGAAAACTTCTTAGTGCCCGCAGACTTCGTCAATGCATCTACAACATTCTTCAAAGTGTCCACCTTTACCAACAACGTTTTTTTGTCCTCAACCATATCCCTCACAAAGTGATATTGAACATCAATGTGTTTTGTCTTTTAATGATAAGCAGGGTTCTTTGCTAAGAAAATTGCACTTTGGCTGTCATAGTCTATCCTTATAGCCAAGGAAAATTTCAGGGGCTAATATTCGGAAATGGGCTAATTTTCCATGCTTTTTCCAAAAAAAGGATTCACAAATTCCCACTTTTTTCCTAAAAATAATTCGCCCAAATTTTATAAGTTTTTTTTTTTTACCTTAAAAATCGCCAAAAATTTATAGAGACTATATAAAATCATTAGAAGTTTAAATATTTTTACTAAAATATCACCAAGCATTTTATAATTTTCATATTATGGATTAGTAAGATTCGCCAAGGTTTCTAATCTTTAAGATAAATTTCCATCCTTAAAATTTTCCTTGCAACTTATAGCTCATTGTACAAACCCAATACTTGAACAAAATCTTTGCAACCAAACTACTTCCTTGCTTGCATGAGTGGCTACCATGTATTTTTCCTTTGTAGTTGAAAATGCCATTACAAACGGTCTCTTGCTCATCCAACTAATTGTACCTCCAAATAGGTTAAACACATACCCAATGGTAGATATTCTTCGATCTAGATCTCTAGACTAGTCTACATCAACAAACCACGGATGTCCAAAACTTTGTCCAATCTTGGTCTTCCTTGGTAGCACAGACCATAATCACTAGTGCCACACAAATACCTGAAAAACCGCTTCACTATTGTCCAATGCTCCTTCCCTGGTTTCGACATAAACCTACTCAATACTCCCACTGCATGTGCAATGTATGGTATAGTACATACCATTGCATACATCAGGTTATCGATTGCACTTGCATATGGAACATGGGACATGTCCTCTTACTCTTCTTGTATCTTGGGACACTGTTCAGCAAATAACTTTACACCTACATGAATAGGAACTGTCACCAGTTTACTATCTTGCATATTAAACCTCTGCAGTATTGTCTCGACATAATTCCTCTGATTTAACCAGAGCTTCCTCTTTACTCAATTTTGTTTAATTCCCATGCCCAAAATATAGTTTGCAGCACCAAGATCCTTCATGTCGAATTTGGAGGATAATTGGGTCTTCAAATCCTGGATAATTTCATTTTCATTTCCAATCAACAATATATCATCCACATACAAGACTAGATTAATAACACGACCACCAATTAATTTAAAATACACATAGTGGTCCACTTTGCTTCTGGTGAATCTAAGTCCCTGTATATATGTATCAAATTTCTGATACCACATCCTTGGTGACTGTTTTAACCCATACAAAGACTTTTTTAACCTATTTACCAGTTCTTTCTTTCCCTTCACCGCAAAGCCTTCAGGTTGCTTCATGTAGATGTCTTCTTCCAATTCCCCATGAAGAAATACTTCACATCCATATTTTCTACCTAAAAATCAAAAGCAGTAGAAATAGATAAAATTAATCTAATAGAAGCTACCTTGGAAACTGGAGAAAAAATATCACCAAAATCAATTCCTGACACCTAGGAATAACCTTTTACTACGAACCGAGCTTTGTATGTTTCCAGCTTGCCTTTAACACTCATCTTCTTCTTAAACTTCACTTGCTTCCAATGGGTTTCCTTTCAGCTAACAACTCCACCAGATCCCAAGCCTCATTTTTATCCAAAGATACCATTTCATCAACCATGGTCTCTTTCTAGAGTTTGTCATCCTCTGAATCTATTGCCTCCCTGACAGTTTTGGGATCATCATCAGTAATAGATAATAATAAAAAATGAACAGAAAGCAGATGGATTATAACTTTTTGTTTTCATTGTTTCTCGAATTGATCTTGCTGAAGTTTGTGGCTCTTCATCTTTTGATTCATGTTCCGTTGTAGATTCTGATTCTTCCTCCTTTAGCTCAAACTCTATCTTGCCAAGTTCCTTTGGTAGGACTTCATGTTTAATAACATATTTCACTTCTCTAAACACCACATCTCAACTCTACACAACCTTCCTTGTTTTTGGGTTCCAAATCTTTTAACCTTTTAAACCATCCTTATACCCAATAAAAATTCACCTTTCAAATTTACTATCCAACGTAGTTATTTTCTCCTTCGGAACATGTACATATACATCATAGCCAAATGCCCTCAGATGTGAAAGATAGGGTCTCTTACCAGTCCATACTTCATGTGGAGTCTTATCCTCCAACACTAATGAAGGTGATCAATTAACCAAGTAATATGTAGTCTCCACCACCTCTGCCCAGAATTCTTGTCCTAACCCAACACCACTAAAGATGCTTCTTTCCTTTTCCATCAACGTCCTATTCATTATTTCTGCAACTTTGTTTTGTTGAGGTGTGTATGGAGTAGTCTTTTTCTGTGCTATACCACATTTCTTACAAAAATATTCAAATTCCTTCTTGTAGAACTCTCCACCATTATCTATCCTCAACACCTTTATCTTTTTCTCTTTCTAGTTTTCCACGAGAGCCTTAAATTATTTAAACATGTCAAAGACTTTAGATTTCTTCCGGAGGAAATATATCCATGTATTCCTTGAGAAGTCATCTATAAATGATACATAGTACACAGACTTATCCAGCAATGGAACATACACAGGTCCAAACACCTCATTGTACACAAGCTCTAATATCGCTTTCGCCCTCTTAGTACAAGAGGGGAAACTCACTAGATTATGCTTCCCATATACACAATGCTCACAAAAATCGAAATCGAGAGATAAATTAGACATACCTTCTACCATACCATTACCATGAAGTATTTGAAGGCCCTTCTCTACAATATGTTCAAGCCTTTGATACCATAGCATGGTCTTTTCTCCAAAGACCACTAGATTTTCTGCTCCACTTTCAGGAACCACAAAATTGTTGCACCCATTAATAATAGTACTACCTAGAAGCTTGTACAAAGTTCCATTCTGAACTCTCTGCATCAATACCAGTGCTCCCCGAACCATCTTGTAGGTATCTTTCTCAAACATTGTTTTTACACCTCCACCACAATCTTGCTTACAAAAATTATATTTCTAACCAATGCAGAAATATGCATAACACTCGGAAGTGATCTAATCCTTACATCTTGCAACTTTAGCTTGACTTTTCCGCGTCTGATGATTATAGCCTTCCTATCATCCCCTAAGAAGACATCACCACCATCATATTTCTCATACTCATAGAACCACTCCGTATGGGAAGTGAAGTGAAAGGATGCACCTGAGTCAATCAACCATGCCTCACGATCTACATGTGTACTTGAAGAAGAAGCCAAGTACACATTTTGTTGTACTGTTCAACAGCCCCCATTTTAATGTATTATAAATTTCCTATGAAACCTATTATGTTAAAATAGGGACCCTTTAGTTTTAGAAAATCAACATAAAAATTGTTAATAAAATCCTATAATCAAAGTTTAATACTTAAGCTTTTTAATTAAAACCCAAGTATTACACCTTGATTATTCAAAAAACCAAATTATAATAGCACCCAAGACCAAAACTATACTTAGACTTCAAAAAACCTTAAATATTAAAATACGGGTTATAAATTAAAACTCCGACTTATCCAAAGGCTAAGACTCCCCTGCATCACAAATAAACAAAGTTTCATAAGGAAAAGACCCCTCCACCAACTCCATTGTGATTGCGATATAAACTAGATCCGCAGGGATTATCCAATACAATTCATAAAATCCCGCGTCCATGACTATCACAAAAGTTCAAAAACACTTAAGTCTTAGCCTTAACTAAATGCGAATTTCGATTAGGCCTGGACCAAACGAGAAAATCAACTATGATTCATAAAAAATCTCACGTTCGTGGCTATCACAGTTTCCAAAAGTCCTACCTCTTGCCTCCTTCCTTAACCAATTGTGATATGTGATATAGCTGGACCCGCGAGGATTATTCAATGCAATTTAACAAAATTCCACGTTCACGCAATTACAAGAGTCTAAATGTTCTACCCCACTCCACACCACCAATTGCGATTGCGACCAATGATGTCATATCCACGTCACATGTGACATCTTCCTCCACATCATCCTGCACATCACAAATCGCACGTCTTTCAGGACTTAAACCACATGTCATGTTTGTCTCTGCTTCGAACACTGATTGCGATAAATAAATAAATTAATTAATTAATTAAAAAAAAAAAATCCAGACTTGTCTTATAAAATAAACGGCTTAGATCTAATCCACCCATATCAATGGCTGATAAGATTTTCGACCCCCCTGCGCTCAATTTTAAGTTTCTCAAAGGGGGGGTCGGAAAAGTGGTTTTTCCCATCCAACCCCTATATCTACGTGTCACTCCTCCATTCTTTCAGACTCCCCTATTCACAAACCACTTTGAATCCCCTCCAAAAGAAAAACACTAAGTCATGTCGCATGTTCCAAAGACTCTTGCTCATGCCGATTGCGATATGTGATAATACCCTTTCCACCGCCACGTCATCTACCATATGGATCTGCCACATCATAGTGACGTCACCATCATGACATCATTCGCAATGACATTGCCACGTCAGCGCAAGACTTTACAATCACAAGTTTTAAAGGGACACGGTTTATAACAAGCCATCCACCTTTCTGATGTTTTGATTTCGATATGTTTTAAGAAAGACCCCTTTGGATTTTGTTTAGAGTACTCCAGGTCTTAAAGTGATTGTGATTTTGAGATAAGATTGAAAATTCCAACTTGTCTTGTCACAGACCTCACTCCACATTCCTCTCCATCATGGTTGTGATTGGAATTTATTACGCTATACATTTTTTTTTATTTCCTACAAAACATGATTTGTTTCAAATGAAATTCACTTATCAATCTCATTTATTTTCAGCTTATCGATTCCTTTTTTCCATGTTCAGGTTAATGACAGAGAGGACAGTTGTGCTGATAAGTGGAAGTTCAGCTCAAACAGACAAACAAACATCCAGAGAATCCGGTGGAACAAACAAATTTGATGAACACAACAAATCACATTCAAAACATTGCTAAAAAATTGTTTTTCTTTAAGCGTATTGAAGGGATCTGTTTAAATGCCCTCAACGCTCTGCAAAATACATTCATTTGTTTTTCTGGTATTTAAGCTTATTTGTTGTATGAAATTAAGGTCCATAATTTTATGAAGAAAATCTTACGAAAGCTTGCACTACTGTACTTTCATACTTTTCTCAATAGAACGTCTCGAACAAGCTTTTAGGAATTTTCATAAAGAATTTTCAGAAGTTACATTTTTGTACTCCTGAAATCATCTTTGTGAGAAGGAATAAACTGTTGTTATTTCTTTTATGAGCTAAGAAACGTGCATCTGGTATTTCTATATTTGTACTTCTGTTTTAGTCATAAATAAATAGTGAATTTATCTTTTCATAGTTCTTATTACATGGTGTTTAAAGAACAATGTTACATGTATTCATTATGATCATGCTGCCATTGATATTTTTAAATACATGTTCAACAATTTGCTTTGCTATTCTAAATGCGATATGAGTTATACACATTATTTTGATTAACTATTTAATCAACATAATCATCTTGAAATATTTTCATTTCCATTGGTGTTTGAGCAATCTATATTGTCATTTACTAAGGAAAATCATTATACAGCGCATCTAGATAAATATTAAACAATCCCGAGTTATAGAGTAGATTAATGCATATGTTTTCCATTTGATCCATTACTGAAAATCTATCTATTTCACCCCACTATAAGCATTACACATTCATTCAATCACCTCCATTGGTAAAATGGTCCCATTATCCCAAATTGGAACCACAACCTAAATGGAAAAGGAGTTGTCTTAAGGTCCGGACCAAGTGGTTTTCCCCCGTGTTGAAGCATCTATTTTTGAGGCCTCAACACATCCCCACCTTCGTCGAGGTGGTTTTCCCCTCTGCAGAAGGAGCATCATCATATCTCTTTCCTTTCTCAGGAGCTTTAGATCTACAATCGTTTTTGTAGTGCCCTTCCTTTCCACATTTCCAACATACCTGGAGATTTAGATATCCCTCTAGTTTTAGATCTATAGTCCTTTTTGTAGTGCCCTTCCTTTCCGCATTTCCAACATACATTTACATGTTTTTCTGGAGATTTAGATCTCCCACTTAAGCACTTATTTTTGTTTCTATTCTGGGACTGCCCTCATACAGACAAGGCATCTCCATTCTAGCTCTTCTTATTTTTCTATCTCATCTCTTCCGATAGCAAGAATGAGACTATTTCATCAAACTTCAAGGTAGTTGTATTGTTACCTATTGCAACAACCAGACTATCCCACGAATCTGGTAGAGAACACAACAACTTGATGCACTTATCTTCATCTAAATTTTTTATATGAACAAATAATAATTGGCTTACCACAATGTTAAAGGCGTTCAGATGCTATGTCACTGAGTCTCCATCCTTCATCCTCAGGTTATACAGATTTTTCTACAGGATCAATTTGTTCATTAGAGACTTAGATTGGTACAAAGTCTTTAACTTGACCCACAAATCGTTTGTCGTAGCTTCCCCTGATACATTTAACAATATTGAATTTGAGATACGCAATCGTATTGTGTTCTTTGCCTTCTACTCCAACTTCACCCAGTCTTCTGCTGACATTGTCGTTGGTTTAGTGCCCAGATCTACCGCGATCCACTAATCTTTATCCACCAGTAGATCCTCTATCTTGAGTTTCCACAACTTAAAACTCTGACCATTAAATTTCTCGATCTCTATCTTTCCACTACTCACCATCTTATTTCACCGCAAGAATCAATCCTGCATATATCCCATTGAATAGGGTCTACCACATGGCCAAGAAAAACCCTCAGCAGCAAAGGCGTCCCCTTGAAGCCGAAACAACTCTAATACCAAATGTAGGTTTTAACCTTGTACATAAATTACCTGCAAACAAATTCTAAAATCAAACAATAAACAATGACGAGAATATAAAACAAATACACAGAGATTTACCCTAAATCTCAAAACTGAGACTACTAGATTGAATTTTTATTATGTTCCTTTCAATGTTACAATACATATATATACATGCCAAAGTATTCATAAACCCCAATCCATTAACCCTATATTAGAACATAACCATAGTTCCCTTGACCGAATCTACAAAATACCATGGGTAGAAAACCATCTGCCCAAAACCATGTGCAAAACCCATGCACAAAACCATAGGTAGGTCTGCCCACATAATATATCCAAAAAAAATTATCGTGGTTTTTCCCCGAACCCCTTGCAGGGGGGTTACCATCCCCCTGAAACCCCCTAACAGGGGGGATTGCGCCCCCCTGTGAACCCCCTCCTACACCCAACGCAACAAATAAGGGGGGTTATCGCGCCCCCCCTGAAACCCCCTAACAGGGGGGATTGCGCCCCCCTGTGAACCCCCTCCTACACCCAACGCAACAAATAAGGGGGGTTATCGCGCCCCCACCCCCCCCCTGCGTGCGAATAATTGTGGAAATACTATAACACACACCCAACATGCCTTTTATTGAAGTTCTTTATTTATTGCTAAGAATTGTCCTTGCATTAGGGTTTGATGGAGAATTGTCACATATCTGTAGGATGTATTTAGTTATTGAATTGATTGAGATCCTTGTAACTTGATGGTTCATGAATTATATAAGTTTATGTTTCATGGTGGTAATGTGATGTGTCTAAGCTATTTGTTTATGCAAAGAAGAGTTTGACAGTCACTGAGTATGGAAGATTTAGTTGTGTTCTATACACAAAGAAGGCTTTGATGAATGCGTTGATGATTGATTTGAGTATAGTAACTTGGCATTGATTAAGTAGAGGGTTCCTTAAATGTTTATTTGTCCATGAGAATTGTACGGTGAAGTCTTGCATGGTTATTAATGTTATGGATCTATGAATTAAGAGATATTGTTGATGGTATTATGCTTGACAATGATGTTGCATATTGTTGTGATGCTTGCATTCAGTTCCATATTCATAAAGGATTTTGATATTGTTGAGAATTGAATGCCTTGTTGCAAAGATTTTTTAGATAGGCTTGGATGATTAGTTTTGATACTTGAAGCATGAAGAACTAATCTTAATGTATGGATATTGCTGCAAATTCAAAGATTGTGTTTACAACAAAGAGGGCTTTCCTTTCTAATGATACAATTAATGTGATGGAAGATGTCTTGTTAAGTATGTTGATGGATGAGATTTGTTTTTGAACTAAGTATATGGCTAGGCATTTGACAGTGTTGGTCAATTAGATTTTGATGAGCATAAGATCTTATTAGACTTGGTACTTGACAGTGGTGATTTGGCTTGGTATGGCTTGACAGTGTTACGGCTTGCTTGACTAGGTATTGATAGTATGGTTGAGATGATTTGCATTGGTATATTGGTTTGATCAATGATATGGTTGTAGAGGTGTAATTGATATTCAGTGATTGATATGTTGGTACTCAGTTATTCATCTTGATCAGTGTTTGGTTTGAGCATATTGTTAGGTGTGGGTTCAGTTTGAAAATCTGATGAAAGGTGGCCTACAAGGTTTTGATGGTTGATTGAGACAAGTGGATCCAATATGAAAATTTTGAAACATTGTCCATAGAGATGTTGAGGGTTTGATCCTTCAGTGAGGAAGTAGGAGCTTCTTTCTAGTAGGAGCTAATAAACTTTATCAGGGAGTTCCAGTCGGAGTTAGAGAATTTCTGGAGGTTGTAGCCTCCTGCAGGTAGGAGTTTGTGTATTGGTAAGAGTTTGTGCGTGTATAAGATGTAAACGATTTCTTTATAATAAGAAAGAAGATAAAGACGACAACGGTAGTGGTTTTCTCCCACATTGGGTTTCCACTTAACAATCTAGTGTCCTTATTTATTGTTGTGTTTTGCATTCTAATATATTTTTATACTTAATGTTACTCATAATTTGTAACACAATATGTTGCTAATGAAATAATGGATCAAGATCTCTGTGAAATAAAAATATAAGTTAAGTAAATTTAAATTGAACATGAAAATATTCCAAATGTTAATTTTTACTTTTTATTGCTAAATTGTAATTTTTAATATTTAAATAAATTTAAATTACACAATTTTATATTAAATTCAATTAATTCAATTAATTAAAAACAAAATTAATTGTAATTATTTTATACCTATTTTATTTATTTAAATGGTAATTTTTAACATCTAAATAATAAAATACTTCAAAATTACAAAATACACAATTTCACATCAAATAAATCAATTCAGTTTACATATATATAGTATTCTCATTGTTCTCAGTAAACAAATAAATTTAGTTTACATATATAGAGTATTCGGATTGTTTTTAGTAAACAAAGAAAGTTTTCAATGTTAGTTTTTAGTTTTTACCTAATTTTCTACGGAGTTGTCTATAATGCGATTTTTTTGGAAATTACGGTGACGGAATCCGGCTGAAGAAATCGAAGTTAAATCTTGATTTTTAGCAGTTAAAATGGTTTTTTAACTGCATATTTGGATTCAACATCCTGAAAAACCTTTTGGAAATTACGGTGACGGAATCCGGCCGAAGAAATTGAGGTTAAATCTTGATTTTTAGCAGTTAAAATGGTTTTTTAACTGCATATTTGGATTCAACACCCTGAAAAACCCCTGGGACCCTTTGATTGTGCAGAAACTAGGTATCAAACTTGTGATTCCAATAAATTGCTGCGGGATTTTAACCGGAAAAACCCACCGAAAAGGCTTTCGAAAAGTCTCATTATAGACAACTACATTTTCTACGAGTTAAATAAATTCAAGAAAGTTTTCCAATTTAGTTTTTATTTTTAAGCAATTTTGCATAAATTAAATAAATTTAAAATTAAAAATAATAAATTAAATTTGGGTCATTTTATGAAAAAAAATATATATTATTTTACTAGTTTTTTTGTTTATGTATTATTTATTTATAATTACATTATATTTTAATGAAAAAAAGTTTCAATATCGTGAAAAAAAAAACTTTTTAAAACACTTAAAATATATTTATAACAATTTAAAATTAAAATTATTTCAATTTTTACTCATTTTCAAGATCTAAAAAATTAAATATTAAAATTACAATTTACAACTAAAAGTGTTCATCAAATCAAAAACGAAATTAAAACCGTTGAAGTAAGTATCAAAACTATTTCGTGTTCACTTTCATTTAACAGGCAAAATTTTATTACGACTTAGTTTTTTTTAGGAAGAAAAAAGCAAGATGTTTTTTCAGGAAGAAAAAAGCAAGATTATATTACATTGGTCCTGTATAAGCATTGGCAGATAGTACATATCATGTATTTACATATATCATATTCCAGGGGACTTCTGTGCAAAAAACTACAAAATCTTAGATAAGAAAGATAAGACTTATGCAAAAACATCTCTAGCTTCTAGCTAGGAGCATGTAACAGAGATGGATACTATCATTTAAGACCACCCATATTCAAGAGAAATAAAAACAGGATACAAAAAGGAGAAGGACCATAAGCAAAACATTTGAAACCATTGAAGATGATCAGAAACCCGGGATACAGAAGTCCTGTAGGAAAAAAGACTCGCCATATGCCAAAACCTCCAGAGACCAGGTACCTGTACCAAGGAGAAGACCCTACTTAGACAGACAGTCTGCACCCTGATTCCGAGTCCTATAGATGTGCTGTATAGAGTTGCCAGCCATGAGGTCCCAAAAAAACATGACTCTCTCCAACCAGCCGGCAAGATGTGGGCATCTAATGATGCATTTACCATTAACATGATCTACCATGGACTTGGAGTCCCCGAAAATAGAGATGGAATGGATGTCAAAATAGATACAGAAAGCGAGTAGACCCGGAAGGGCCATCGCCTCCGCCATTCTATTTGTCCCAAAACCAACATTCCAAGGCAGTCTGTAATGTAGATGCTAGTCTGTAATGTAGATGCTCGCTTATGATTATGAAAACCCCACAGCCACAAGAATTTCGTTGGGAAGCTCCGTCAAAAAAGGCCATCGGGGGCCTAAGGAGAGGATCAGGCAGCCCATTCCTCTTGGAATTTTTCATTTTTGGACTCTCATTGGGGACAGAGCCGAGAAGGAAAGAAATGTTTTGTATAATGTCCATGAGAGCCACCCTAGCATCATTAAAAATTTTGTTGTTCCGCCAGCTCCAGGTGCACCATAAAGCAGTCACAAAGATTCGCCTCCATGATTCTCGCTGTCTACCCCACGAGACAAAAGCGGCATTAGTTTGACAAAGCTCATCTTTAAAAAAAAATATTAGAATCTACACCATTTTTGGTAAGATGGTAATATTATTCATTTAAATTATATTTTTGAATCAAAAAAGAATAATTGGTATTCTAAGAACTTTTAAAACACTAAAATTGTATCAATTGAGTGTATAGATATTATTATAAGTTTGTGTTTTTCCAAGAAAATAAATTAAGACCCAAAACCAGAGGCATTTAACCGGAGTGAAAGCCTATCTCCTTCCATACCATCAATGAGTAATTATAGTTGGCGTGGTTTTTTGCTAAATAATGGTGATGAGTCAACCTTTATTAATAAGTGGTAATTTATAAGTAATAGTTTCCCACTACTAATTTGAAAACTAAGTTATGATCAGTTTTCCCATTGTTATGATAGAACACACCATTACTCAAGACAACTTGCCCATGACAGGTTTTGCGAATGGACCCAAGACTTCAAGAGAGCAACTTGAAGCAAACAATGAGGTTTCACACAACGGATAATGAGGTTTCACACAGTGGACAGCGGAAACAGTGAGGTGGAAGCGGAAACAATGAAGCGGAAATAGTGAAGTAGTGGCAAAGGCAGTGAAAGAGTGGAGAGCAGAAACAACGAAAATAAGCATCTAGCATTTGGGCAAAGAATGGACAACAGACAACAAACACTGAAACAAACAATAGAAGCTCAGGTCAGACCCATGGGAAGCTTAGGTCAGACCCATATTTCTCCTTTTGTCTTTTAAGATTATTTGTTTATGTCATGTGCCTTTGTTTCAAGGCAAGCAAAACAAAAACGTTTTAAACGTGGGTCTCTTAAACAACGGTTAAGCCACTTGCAATCGACAAGTATATTTTTAAAATAACCTGGAATGGGAAGAGGGGGGGCCAATGCAGAACACAGGGAAACTATATACCCAGGAAACATAGAGTTACAAAAAGTACTCCAAACAAGTGGGATATGGCAGGTGGTTATTAAATGCAAACACTGAATTTATCACTAAGGGGGCTTCTGGAGGAAGGTTGGTGCACACCTTGGAATCACAATACCCAAATCTCAGGAGGAGTTAGGGAGCCCTATTCCAAAATTATTGTAGAGAATCTAAGTGGGAATGCTTTGGACACAAATGGGAGACTGATTTATGTCAATGAAAAGAAATACGAAGGGATTTTATGGTGCAAGCAGGCCAAAAAGATGAGACCAAAAAAAAAAAAAACCTCACTTGGATCTGACCAAAAACAACGAAAAATAGTACAACTGTCACTACGAAAATGCATTGGTTAGGAGAAAAGCAGGGAAATCAAGTTGTGGGTGTTAGCAAAAATAAAGAGGCCATATCAACATAAGGTAAATCCAGGCCAAAGCAAGGTGAAATTGAAGTTATTCCAACAAATATAGAAGAGAGTAGTAAGGACACATATGGCCCCACAACCTCTCCATTGTTGTGGTCATTGGAACTCTATATAAGTGAACTCATGAGCATGAAAAAAAGAATCGAGTATATTGAGTTAAAGGGGAAACATGAAGAACTCAAATTAAAAGAAATTTTGGAAACCAGTCAAAAGATGGAAAGGGAAAATAAGGATCTCAAAGAGCATGTAATAAACTTACAAAATAGTGTGGAAAGATGGCATCAAGAGTTGATCACACTGAAACAACAGGTAGAGCAAACAAAGGCAGTAGAAGACAAAGACATAGGGACAGGTAAAATTGGCAAAGCAAATAAGATGGAAGATTTTTAGTCAACAATTGCAAGCATAGAAATGAGAGAAAACGAACTAAAGCAACAAATAGAAGAAGCTAAATCTTGGGCCCATGTGGTAAAGGAACCATTGGTTGAGCAAAAAGAAACCATTGAGAGACAAATAAGAGAACAAAAAGATAGGCAAGACAAGGCCACAAAATTCATTATCAAAGGCCTAAAAGGCTATGGAGAAAAAGAAAGAACATATATTCTAGCAAGGGATTTTCGCAAGGACAAAATTGAATTGGACGGGTCATATTCAACAAGCAAATAATATTGGTAGAAAAGCAAAAATGGAAAGGATAGGCATGTCAGAGTTTCATTAAGGGACATAGAATACAAGTTGGCTATCCTAAAGAATAGGGGGCTACTCAGAGGCACCCATATTTACCTAGATGATGACTTGACACTTGAACAACAAGACGAGCGAAGGAGGGAATGGGAGAAGGTGAAATTAGCAAGAAAAGCAGGAAAATGGGCGTGGCTGAAAAATGGGAAAGCCCAAGTCAGCGAGCACTTAACAACTAAAAAATAGGGATGTTGAGCTCCCTAGGAGTATCTAAACATGGTGAGTTGGAATTGTAGAGGCTACCCATGGAGGAGAAGACCGGGATTGGGGCCCATAGCAGAAGGGAAAGACATCATTATCCTTGTGGAAACTATAGAAATTTTGAATAATAAACACATATCCAATGGAGATTATCTTGATCATGTACTATTGCGGAATACATACACAATACATAAACTCCTCTACGTTGATCATCAATATAGCAGCATCAATAACAATAAAACATCAAGAGCATGCACATATTAACACAATATGTAACCCAGGGAAAGCTTACAGCTGAAAACCCCACACTATCTGTATATTAATGATTGAGAACATGTAACATTACAATAGTCAATACTTCTCACAAGTATCCAGCACTATCTCCACCTGTTACACACAATACAACTCAAATCTGATCTCCAAATCTATTCCACTACTTGCCTGCCTCCACTGCTCAATACCTACTCAAGAATGGATGAGAATGGTTGAACCAAACTCGTATTTACCTCAAAAGAATCAATCACACTGGGAATCATGTGAGCAGAGGCTATAATCACTTGGTATTGGCCAATTCTCATTGGCATAACTCAATCCCATTGATTGTGCAAATCCTCATGCACAACTATAGTCACAACTGATAGCAATCTGATCCTCTAACACTTGTCCCTGCTGAACTGAACATGCAATGACATGCAACTAAGTTAACTGATGTATTCTTTAGTTGCATTATGAGTTAATAATTAGTTTAACAACTCATCATTAGTCTATTTGCAATTAGACTAATTACAACTAGTTTAACCAAGTCAAACTGAACACAACTCCATCAACTCCACAATCAACTCCACCAAACTCAACTGATTGAGTTCTAACTGAAGTCATGCATGCAACAACTCAACTGACCCACAAAGAAAACGTATTTCCTTCTTACAGCTGTATGTGCCACATCTGTAGCTCAAACTGAAGTGCTCCAAGAGAATAAGGTAAATTTTATAGTCTAAATATTATTATAAGCTAATAATATTTGACTGCTCTGTAATTAGACTTGACAGTGTCACCACTATTGTCTAAAAATAGAAGTCCATCTATTTTTTCCAACTTGACCAATCATCCATAAAGAACATCCTGCAACTCATAGACATGATCCATATGTACAAAAATAGACTTTGCGCCATAATTTTCCTACGGGCCCACTTAGTGAAGGCGACTCTTTTCCATAAGCTCCATCATCTTGTTGCAATCTCAACAGTGGATGTCTTGTGATTGATATGATGCTGCCTCATGAGATCTTCAATCAAATTGGATGTGAATTGTGCTCCTTAATTAGTGACTACCTCCCTTGGATACCCATAATAGTAGAATATGTTTTCTCTTAAAAATTCTGCTACTTTCTACTCAATTGTTTCTTTGACTTCCTTTGGCTCAACCCACTTTGCCAAGTAATCAATGCACACAATGATGCAATTTTTTTGTCCTCGTGGTGGATCAATTGGCCCAATAAAATCCATGCCCCACTTGTGAAATGGCTCTAAGGCCACTTAACGTTGTAGGGGCATTTCATCCCTAGGTGTGGGTTTTCCCATCCTTTAGCACTGATCACATCTTATGGTATATCTCCTTGCATCCTTATGTAAAGTGGGTTAATAGTAACCAACCGATAAAAATTTAAAGGTTGTATTTTTTGCAGCAAAATGACATCCACAAAGCCCATCATGACATGTTGAGAGGATGTCAAATACCTCTTCTTCTCTTACACATCTCCTCAATATTTGATCTAGTCCCAATCTAAAAATATTCCCCCCAATCGAAGTGAAAGGAGAGCTTTTCCTTACAATCTTGCTTTTCTCCCTAGATGATAGATTAGCAGGGAACCTCCTAGCAACCAAATAGTTTTATATGTGAACAAACTGAGGAGAAAGTGTCAAGATGGCAAAGAGGCTGTTAGGTCCCTATACTACTAGTGTAACCAATTATTGTTTTTAGTGCAACCCCCTTATTATATTGTTGTGCCTATGTAGTCCCCATATTGTTATTATTGTGCCCCATAGAAGCCCACTATTGTTATTGTTGTGCCCTTAGATTAATATTATTATGTCGGCTCTAATTATATTATGACCCCTTAGATTCCTATATATAGAAAGGAGGTCTTGTCATTTTTATCATCCAAGAATTGTTCATTTGTGTAGTGTAAATGAGGTTTCCTCGTCAAAGAGGTTGAATTATAAGGTGTTTATCTCTATTTTCTATATTTTTGTGAGCTGGTTTCATAACATTTGGTATCAGAGCTTTGCATTCTAGGGTTTCACTACTCTAAACAGGTCTTTGTGGAATTTTCACTATAAGTTTTTTCTGTGACATTTCAGAAGATTAAAAAAATACCCATTTGAGACAAAATCGTTCTAAACCTTGGGTCTAAATTTATCTTGTCTCACTATATTTTCAGAGATATGACCTAACGAAGGTAGGGTTTTTGCAAGCTCCAGAATTTCATCTCAAACAGGTCATCATGGAATTTTCCCTATAATTTGTTTTCTACGAAGTTGTAGATTCTGAAATTAAAACCGATTTGAGTTGAAATCATAGTGAGGCTTGGGCCCAAATTTCAGATTTGTATTCGCTATATTTGTGGAGATATGGTCCAAGACATTAGGGTTACTGAAGGCCCCTGAATTACATCCCAAAATGGTGACCTTGGAAAAATCATCATAACTCTCTCTCAGAGCATCTGATTCAAATTTTGTAAGAAGGGACAAAAAGAAGACAAACTTTAGTTTGTTGGATATCATTTTCAAAACCTAAGGTCAAAACAGTGACATGTGGCATGTTGTACAAGGTCACTCTACTGAACCATTCTATAATTAGGTCATCGTGAGAGATTGGGCATACCTCTTTATTCGAGAATCCAATTGTGATCAGACTTGTGGGGTTAGAAATAGTACTCAGAGGGCTATCACAGGCCGATATTTCAAAACTTAAAGATCCAAAAGTACAGAGTTAAAGTTGTTTCAATACCGAGCTCCTAAAATCAAGAAAAGGCGATATGAGGAAGTTTGATGGTAAGGATCTGGTAAATTGGATACTATAGATGGAAAAATATTTTGATCTACATGGTATACAATTGTTACAAAAGGTACATATTTCATCTTAATATTTAGAACCAAATCAATTTTTATGATATAAATGGTTTTGTTCTCATAAACCACTTGTCACTTGGTCAATTTTCACGGAGGAAATGATAGCACATTATGAGGACACAAAGAGTAACACCTTCTTTAGCCAATTGATAAATCTCAAAGAAAAGGGTTCAATGGTATAGCACATTGAGGACTTGCAAAAATTGAATATAAGGGTAAATGATATTACAGAGAAGCAAAGGATTGATGTCTTCATAGGGCCTTTAAAGGATAACATTCAACAAGAGATTCGTCTTTGGGAACCTGATTCATTGGAGAAGGCATTCAGGCTGGCAAGAAAAATTGAAAGCAGAATTATGGAAACAATGAATCCTACCACTCAACTATAAGTATGCAAGTGTTTTTTATCGTAGCCTTCCATAACCTACAAGGTTTACATGACAACAATTGGAAGAAAAAATAGAAAAGGAGCTTTGTTACATTTGTGATAGAAAATACACTAATGGTCATAAGTGTGCTGAGAAGAAATTATTTTACATAGATTGTGAAGAGGGGGAATAAAAGGATCAAGAAACAACAAAATAAGAGGATATACACCAGGAACCTACCCAAAGGAAAGAAAAAATGAATCTGACCATATCTTGTAAAGCATTGGCAATAATTACCACTCCTCAAACTCTTAAGATAGAAGGACGTATCATGAAGAAAAATGTTCAAGAAGTGAAATATCACATCGAGCATCAAGAAATGAATCCGGCCATATATTGATATGCGTTGGCAGAAATTACCAATCCTCAAACTCTCAATATAGAAGGACATATCAAGAAGAAAAAGGTTCAAGCAGTGAAAGATCTCAATGAGCATCAACAACAAGTTCTCCAACTTTTAAAGGATAACGCCACTTTCATGCAGAATCGAATGAAACAATAGGGAGATCAACATCATAGTTGAAGAAGTTTTGATGTAGGTGATTAGGTACTTTTGTGGCAACTTCCATACAAAAATGTCCATCAAGCAAGCTATTTATGAGAAGGAAATGTTGGCAATACTACATGCACTTAAGAAATGACAACCTTACCTAATGGGATGACACTTCAAGGTAAAAAAAGATCATGATAGTCTTAAATACTTTTTAGAAAAAATATTATCTTCAGAATAACATAAAAAATGGGTCACAAATATGTTGGGTTATGACTTTGAAATCATCTACAAGAAAGGGAATCAAAATGTTGTTACAGATGCACTCTGAGAAAAGGATGAGGATGTGGAAGCATTGTTTTGTGCTATTTCTATTATCCAACTAGATTGTATAAATGAAGCAAAGGGTGAATGGAATAATGCCAAAGAAGTGTGGCCACTCATTCAAAATTTGTAGAAGATTCCAATTCAAATAATATTTCAGGAACTTGAAAAGGAAGGAAAAATCATATTGGAACTTGAAGCAGTTACAGAAACAAGAAATCGACAGCTACGAAATCAATCAATTTCAGAGTATCTCATCAAGTGGAGGATGAGAATTTTACACGAAAGCATCCAAAACTACTCAAGCATTGAGGACAACACTTTTTGAAGGATATGGGCATGTTAGGTCCCTATACTACTTGCATAACCCCTTATTGTTATTAGTGCAACCCCCTTACTATATTATTGTGCCCATGTAGTCCCCATATTGTTATTATTGTGCCCCATAGAAGCCCACTTTGTTATTGTTGTGCCCTTACATTATCATTGTTATGTCGGCTTTGATTATATTATGACCCCTTAGACTCCTATATATAGAAAGGAGGTCTTGTCATTTGTATCATCCAAGAATTGTTCATTTGTGTAATGTAAAGGAGGTTTCCCCCTCGAAGAGGCTGAATTCTAAGGCGTTTATCTCTCTTTTATATCTTTTTGTGAGCTGGTTTCATAACAGAGTCACTCATCTAGAAGTTGATCATCCACCGTCTCTTCATTACTTGCATGCAAGGTTAACCTGGACGAAAAATCTACAACCACATTTTCTTTCCCAGTTTGTCAATAATATTCAAATCAAATTGTTGTAACAATAACAAGCATCTAATTATCCTAGCTTTAACATCAGACTTGTTCGTCAAATATTTAATGGTTGCATGATCAATATGAACAAAATTTTGGTACCTAGCGATATAAAGCCTAAATTTGTTTAAATAATGTACTAGAGCTAAGAGTTATTTTTCATTGATAGTGTAATTCAACTCAGATTTAGAAAAATTCTTACTAACAAAATAAATATCATAAGGAAACTTATCCTCTACTTGTCCAAAGGCTCCCCCCATAGATTTATCTAATGCACCAGTATGGATATGGAAAGACAATGCTAAATGGGACCCCTTAGGATGGGTGCAATGGTCAACTTTTCTTTCAACACTTCAAGGACATCTTGACAACTGTTGGTCCAACATAAATCTGAATCTTTGGCCAATAAACCAAACAAAGGTGAAGCCACTTGACTAAAGTCTTTGACGAATCTCCTATAATACCCAGCTAGTAACAAGAAGCTCTTGGCATGTCTTTTCTTTTGATGGGTAGGGACGCTTTTTGATGATGGCAATTTTTTTAGGGTCTACCTGTATCCCTTCCTTGGATATGGAACGGCCAAGGGTAGTCCCCTTATTCATTAATAACTCACATTTCTCAAGGCTTAGAGAGAGACTCAATTCAATGCATTTCTTCAAAACCTTGCACATATTGGAGAGAGATCCATAGAAGTCACATCCATAAGGAGTGAAATCATCCACGTATATTTTCATAGATTCATGAACAAAATCAGTAAAAATACTCAAAGTTTCCTTCTAGAAAGTAGTAGGGGCATTGCACAAACCAAATGGAAGAACTCTATAAGAAAATTTACCCCAAGGACATGTGAATGTGATCTTATTTTGGTGTTCAAGGCTAGTCTAGATTTGAATGTATCCACTAAATCCATCCAGGAAGGAGAATAATTTCTTCCCTACAAGGCCATCTAGGACTTGACAGATGAAGGGAAAAGGAAAATGGTCTTTATTTGTAGCCTTGTTGAGTTCCCGCTAATCAACACAGATCCTCCACTTCCCATTCTTCTTAGGAACTAACACAAGCGGTGACACCCACTCACTATCTGAAATGGGGTATATGAACCCTCCATCGAGTAGATTTTGTAGTTCTTCTTTCATAATGTACTTAATAGATGGGTTCATCTTCTCTAGGGTTGGCACACAATCTTTCATCCCTCCTTGATGTAAATATGATGGGTAGAAACTAAGGGATTTAGAACTTTCATTTCCTTATAATCCCAAGAAAAATGATATAACCGTTGCCTCAACACTTTGCACAATTTTTCTTCGTGTTTGGTCAAGATAGAAGGGTTTATCAATATGGAATTGAGTCAATAGGGAATAATTAAGTCCAAGGATTACTCCCAGATTCTTTCATCAATTCATTAATTGGTATGGGAGTGGCAGGTTGGTTCTCAAGGATATTATTAGTGACATCATCTTCATCAGGTTGCCCCTCTCCTGTAATGGTAGTTAGAGTACAAATTGGGTGGGTGGTGGTGTGATAAAATTCATATTCTTCCTTCTCTTCTAACCAAAGGAGTAATTCATGCTCAATAGACAGTTGAGAAGGAGGATGTAATACCAACTGTTTAGACAAATGTCCATTCTTAATGGTCATGTTCCCAACCCTACAACTAATGTAAGCATTAGTAGTGGGTAACCACGACCTTCCCAAGATGAGAGGATAGCCATTAAACTTGGTTCTGTGCTGGAGAACCAAAAAATCAATAGGATACTCCCAAGTGTCAATGGAAATGATATCATCTTCAATGTCTCCCACTATGGACTTGTCTACAAGCTACAACACTGTAGTGGTCTTTCTCAAATACCCTTGGAGATTTAGCTTTAGCATGGTTTCCTTATTCATCAGATTGATTGTAGACCCATGATCAAGTAGGGTATTAGGAGCTATAAGGCCATCAATGTGCACATCCACTATTGTGTTTCTAGGGTCTAGCTATTTCAGGAAGATCACCCTCCCAAGCATCAAATCAAATAAGTTCCCAACAAAATTTATGGTGGGGGTGTCTCTTTTTCTTCTCTCGAGATTTTTGAAACATTTCTTTTTTGATGAGATTATTATAGATGTGAACATATTTAATAGCCTGGAGAAGTGGTATCTTAACACAAAAATTCTTCAATTCTCCCAGAATTTCAACCTCTTCTGGGTTGTGTTGTCTAGGGTGGATCAACCTCTTGGTAAAAGGAGGTGGATTGACATGGGGAACACTTTCTTCCATCTCTTCTTCAAGATCTTCAAGTGGAGAATGTGGGTGGTTATCTAGAAGCATTGTCCCATACCAAAGGTTGATCTCCTATATTTTCACAATATAAGTAGGATAAGATGTCTCTCCATTGTAGACTAGATGTGCTTGATTTTCGTTTAGGTTCAAATCGGGTTGAGTATCCATTTGAGGTTGCTTAGGTGGAGTAGGATGAGTGATTTGTGGTTGAGGTTGGGATGGAGGTAGTAAATGAGGAGGATGGTTAACTTGAGGCCTCCACCCTTCTGATGGTTTCCCCATTGAGAAGATTGGGGTGGATATGGCTAAAACGGATGGTTGACAGGTTGAGGAGGATATGGATGAGCATAAGTCCAAGAATGAGGTGTGGACCAGGATGGATGAGTGGAAGAGTACCAAGGTTACAAGGGAGAATTCTGATTTGGATTATAATAAGAGTAGTGTGCACCTTTCATACCTTGTTGATATGATTGAGGCCCTTTAGGTCTTATTCGATTAATGAAGAAGAGTTTCTCTAAACCCCATTCTTCCCCTGGATATACAAATTTTAGTCCTAGAAAGGAAGGGAATTTGTCTCTTGCATCATTTTCATCACAGACTAGGTAGACCTCTATGACATTTAATGGGCACTCATTCCTGGGATGTCTTTTGGTCCATCTAGGACAAAAAATGGCTAATGCCCACTCTGCTTCATGTTTTCTTTTTATTTTCATGGTATCCATTTGCAATGCAAAGGTATGCATCATTTCACTCTTAAAATCTTCCAAGATGTTACCTATCTCATTCTTAATGGATGTTGTGGAGGAAGAGGAATTGAAAAAGCCTTTTCTTACCCTACCCTTCTTCCTAGCAACACTATAGTGATTTTTGAACACATTTTTTATTTCATCATGGGATAATTGATAGATATCTTCTCCAAGCAGCATATTGAGGGTTTCCAACATATCCTCCTTGATCCCATAGAGAAGAACTAACTTGAGTGATTTAGGATCAAGGGTACCGTTGGCTCTCCTATAACTAAGTTGAAATATCTACTCTTAGTATTCTAGGGATTCATTAGGTCCAAGAGTCATCCTAAATATTTCTTCCTTGGTTTCTTTGGGCCTATAGCAGACCCTGTACTTTCTATTGAAGGCATGTTGCACTTGGGCCTAGGTAGTGATGGTACCCCCATGGAGACCCATAAACCAACACAAGGGTGCATCTTTAAGGGTAGAGGGGAATAACATAATCTTCTACTCATTAGAGGCATAGTCATAGGTCCTACAAACAATAACAAATTCAAACATGAAGGTGTCAGCATATTCATAGGTTAATCCATGTAACTGTGGAAGGGGAGTAGGGTTTATACTCTTTATTATATCCTCTCAATTGGTATGTCTGATAGGGAAAAACTCATTGTCACTGTCTTTATCCATAGTTTGGGTAGGTGAAGAGGGTTCTTCTTCTTTCCCAATGTGTTCCTCAATAATTTCATGTTTCTTACCTAGAGGGTCTTCTAACTCCCCTAATGTCAAAGAGGGAATCTCACAGTCACCAAAGAAGAGTGAAGGTTGATTGTTTGAGGGTGTGGGGTTTTTGGTAAGATTTTTCCTTGATTATTCCTACTCCTAAGAAGCATGAAAGAAATATTTTATATATTTTTTACTTTTTCAGAAACTATATGTAAAATTGGAGAAAATGCATAAGATGAAACAACATCTACTTAGACACCTCCTTGACAAGGGCACCAAAAAGTGGTGAGCCCTGGTATTGCATCAAGAATGTTACAACTCCCAAGGGATCCTCCACTCAAATTATTAACCCAAGGTTCATACAAACTTTGAGGAGGTAGTCCTATATGCACAATAGATAGGATTCCACTCATGCCACCCTCGGTTATGACATTAGATGAAAATTGCTCAAAGACTATTCTTGCTACTAAATTAGAATGAAAGCTTGTTGATAAAGGTACAATTGGAAATTAATTATAGCTATTCAAGTTGAAATTCCATTGACTCAACTTGTAAATGCTAAATAATCAATGGATAAAAGGATGAAAGCTAATCTACTTGCAAAAAGAAGTTATTTTATCTTGCAAAATCCATCAAACTACCAAATCTACCTGTAGAAAGGAAACTATTTTGTCTTGAATAATTCATCAAACTACCAATCAGAAATTCATGTACCATCTACCTAGTTCACACTTGATTTTAAACCATTAACCTACTTGCATCATACTTGTGATAAAAAAACTTACTCTTCTTTTGCAGTGAAGAAAAGGAAGGGTTGGAGTGGCGTAGGAGCTTCCCCTGATCAAAAAATAATAGATGGGGGTCTTATTCATATATACCAAGTCAAAGTTGTAGTGGGGATCAAAACTAATGAAGGAAAGTGATGTTACAGGTTTGCTACAAGTGATTGCTACAAGAGGCATGTAATGCTACATGAAGGTCTATAATGATATAGAAGGACATCCTAGTGGCTTTTGGAGGTGAAAATGATGTCTTAAGGGTATGGAGAGATGGGTGTAAGTGGAAGAAAATGGAGGGGGGTTGTTTTGAGCCCCTAGCCAAGATGATGTCCTATCAAAGGCATGTCTTTCACTAGGATGAGTGCTCTCGGTGTACTAGGCAAAATGAATTATAAAATAGGGTTTTGGGATAGAATTTGGAAATGGAAAGAGA
>APFE031377392.1:1417-19153 GCA_000404065.3 Pinus taeda
AACTTCCAAGATGGGTCCGTGCTACTCGGGATGCAGCAGGTGATCTTGCCGGAGATCCTACAGATCAGCGACGTACACATTCTCAGTTTGAAAGAGCCTCTTCTTTACTGGCTCAAGCTCCAGTAAATCATGATCCTGACACTTTTGCAGAAGCTTCAGGCCATCCACATTGGGAAGAGCTATGAATGAAGAATATCGTTCATTATTGGCAAATGATACATGGGATCTTGTTCCTTTACCAAAGGGACGAAAACTTGTTAGATGCAAATGGGTTTACAGAACCAAGTATGGACCAGATGGGAAAGTTGATAAACATAAAGCTCGTCTTGTTGCTAAGGGTTTTTCACAAGTTGAAGGCATTGACTATACTGGAACCTTCTCCCCTGTTGCCAAAATGAACTTTGTCCACCTTGTTCTTTCCCTTGCTGCCTCTTTCAAATGGGAAGTCCATCAAATGGATTTTAAATCCACCTTCTTGCCTGGGGACTTGCATGAAGAAATCTATATGGAACAACCTATTGGCTTTATACAAACAGACTCCAGTCTTGTATGTCAGCTTAAGAAATCCTTTTATGGTCTCAAGCAAGCTCCTCGGGCTTGGTATGCCAAAATGGATATCTTTCTTTTAGAATCTGGCTTTTCTAGGTGTCATTCTGACAATACTGTCTACACCAAGAAAGTGGGCAAGTCTATTATCATTCTTGTTCTCTATGTTGATGATCTTATCCTCACTGGTAGTGATCCCAACCTTATCAACCATGTGAAGTCCAGCCTTAAAAAGAAGTTTGAAATGACAGACTTAGGACACTTGCATTATTTTCTCGGTCTTCATGTCTTGTAATCCAAGGAAGGTATTTTCCTCTCCCAATCCAAGTATGCATGTGATCTTCTATGCCATTTTCACATGGAAGATTGTAAGCCAGCTCCTTCTCCCTTTCAGTCTGGATTCAAACTTTCAGTCACTTGTACTTCCCCTAAAGTTGATACTACCTTATACCGTCAACTTGTAGGAAAACTTTTGTATCTAACCCATACTCATCCTGACCTTTCCTTTGCTATTGGTCTTATTGCTCAGTTTATGCAAACCCCATGTGAAAGTCATTGGAAAGCAGCTAAAAGAATACTTCGTTATGTTCGAGGTACAATTCAGTTTGGAATTCATTACAATGCCGAAGCATCTCCTCTATTGGTTGGTTTCACTAATTCCGATTGGGTTGGTGACCCTGATGATCGGAAGTCTACTGCCGGTTATGTGTTCACTCTTGGTTCAGGACCTATTACATGGGCTTGCAAGAAACAAGGTGCCATTTCTCTTTCTTCAGCAGAAGCAGAGTATCGTGGTGCCGTAGAAGCTAGTAAGGAAGCCTTGTGGCTTCGTCAGATCCTATCGGAGTTTGGCTTTCAGCAGCAGTATCCAACTACACTTTGGTGTGATAATCAAAGTGCCATTCAACTATGCAAAGATCCAGTCCAACATTAGTGTATCAAACACATTGAACTACACATGCACTTCATCGGAAAACTCATTCATGACCATGTTCTTGAAGTGCAATATTGTTCAATAGATGATCAAGTTGCAGACATCTTTACAAAGGCTCTCACAAAGGCGAAGTTTACTAAACTTCGATTTATGGTCGAAGTTCAGGAAGTTGTCACTAAGGGGGGATAGGCTCTAGTGCCTCCTTACTTCTCTTATTGTGTCATATTTGTAAATCCTTCAATCCTATCCCAAGTTGTTCTTAAGGGGGGATGTTAGGATATTCCGAAACATAGGAAATAGTTAAGTATAACTTGGTCTAGTATAGAGTTAGGTAAAGTGTGTTTCTTTACTATTTAATTTTGTAACTTACAATCCGAAGGTCACGATATGTAGTGATCCGACGGTTCATTCTCTCCTCGGTATTACCGACACTTGATCCGTGGCTCAACACCCGATTGGTCCATGATCTCTATTTAAAGAGTGTGGAGGGTCATTTGTAGGTTAATTGTTCATGAGAGAAGCTTATGTAAATTTTCATTCTTTTATTAATAAATTGCCTAAAGTGGCCGTGTTGGCTCAGGCCGTGGACTGTTTCCCTCTTTGATGGTTTTAACCACGTCAAAAATACTGGTGTATTGATCTGTGATCTGTTTGTGAGCGGTGTCCTTTGGTGTTCTGTCTGAGGAACTTACCCTGTAAATTCCTACACCCCCAAGATTCATTTCATTCACCTAAGTAGACTAATGATTACTAATAGGTGGATGTAGTGAAGGTTCATTTATGAGATGAACCGAAAGAATCGAATTAGAAGGGGATTTGCTTCATTTTTTAATGAGCTTGACTCAAGTAAAAGACTCTGCTCATGGAGACCTATTTCATTTTTTAACGAGGTTGACATAGTAAAGGAACTATCCTCATGACACCTATTTCATTTTTTATTAATGTTTACATAGTAAAATAACTATCCTCATGAGAACCTATTTCATTTTTTAACGAGGTTTACATAGTAAAAGAACTGTCCTCATGGGAGCCTATTTCATTTTGTTTTAAGAGGTTGACATAGTAATATAGCTATCCTCATGGGAACCTAATTCATTTTTTGGCAAGGTTTACATAGTAAAAGAACTATCCTCATGGGAACCTATTTAATTTTTTAATGAGGTTTACATAGTAAAAGAACCATCCTCATGGGGACCTATTTCATTTTTTAACGAGATTGACATAGTAAAAGAACTATCCTCATGGAGACCTATTTAATTTTTTAACAAGGTTGACATAGTAAAAGAACTATCCTCACGGGGATCTCTTTCATTTTTTAACGAGGTTGACATAGTAAAAGGATTATCCTCATGACACCTATTATCATAGAATATAAGAGACCATGGCTTCCAAGAGGCTCTCATTAGATGGGAGAACAACACCTTGGAAGGGATAATTGTCAAGGGGTCTAATGGAAATATCAAGTTCCAATCCCCCCAGCACATGATGCACTATATCACTAACTATATCATCAGTTGACGCGGGCATGGAACAAGTGGCCACATAACTAACCTATGGCAAGGAAGATACCACTTGCATAGATGGACCACTTAGGGAATATGGTCGATCAAGAGTCAGATTAGGACCAATGAACGAAATGTGAACAATAGCCATAATTCTTCCTTCATGCGGGAAACATATGCCATGAAAGAGAGAAGAGACAAGAGTTCCCATGACATTATAATAATCACAACCAAGGAGTAGATTAAAATCTAAAGGGCCTTGGACAACCATCACATTGAGATAGACAATTTTCCTCCTAAAGTAATCAGAAACTTAGGAAGGATCCCTAACAGTTGACTGGATCCTCTGTTAAAAGCTAACACATTATAGGTAACGGTAACAAATTGTAGAGAACCTAAAGCTTGCCAAGTAGTGGAGGATAGAATACTAATAGATGCACCTTCATCTATAATCGTGCTAGGTACAACCATATTATAATCCTATACCATGATCTGGAAGGGAACATAAGAAGGAAGACGATATCCTGCGAATCAACTCCAATCAAAGAAAGTGACTAAACTACTTGGAGGGGGTGCCATCAGAATGGGAGAATTACCCCCTTACATTACAAGAAGAGGAGGATCTCCCTCCTTGATCATGAGAATAGGATGATCACCCTCCTATATCATGGGAACAGGAGGATCGTCCCCTAATTATTTGGAATCTAAAGAAACCAGAAGAACCTGAGTGATATGAACTTCAATCTCTATAGGATGGGTATGATCGACTGAAAGAGGAATCAGGTCAACCATTTTCTAAACCAATGGTTGGCTAGGAATGGCCTCACGGGATTCAACTTCAGAGAGAGTGGGATTGACTAGAGACGGGTTTTGATCAATCACTTAATCAACTAGTGGAGGATCAAGGGATAACTTTTGATAACTATTTGGAAGATGAGGTTGAGCAATGGTAAGGTTATCCAACAATTTTGAGGCTTCATCCATACGAGGAAAAAGGTGAATGAGATGATTCCCTTCACATAACCTATAGGGAAATTTGAATTTTCCCTCTTTCGCTGGGTTTTACTGCCACTGGTTGAAGGTTTATCACTAGCATGATCTCCAGAGGATGATGAAAAAGGTTGATGGGAACCTATGGCCAACACTTTTAAGAGCTTCAGAATACCAGGAAAATCTTTAAGAAGGTGGTCACCCTTACATAGCATGCAATGGAATTTCACTTTTTGGGGCTGATTGGAAGAATTGTCAACATTAGCTACATTAGTAGCAATCACTGCTTGGTTGGCCTTTTGCTTATTTTTCTTCTTCTTCTTATCCACTTGGTTATTAGCTTGTAGGCTTTCACCAGACGAAGAGGAAGAAGAGGAAGAAGATAGAACATACAAGGAAGGCAAAGGGTCAAATTTAAGATCAAATGGAGGCTGATACTGTTAAGGTGGAGGATCCTGGTTGAGGAGAGATTTAGATATTCAGAACCATAGGGGTTGAAAATAACCAAAATAGAAAACCAATGGTAAACCCAAAAAGGGACAATGTTTCCATATAGGGAGCACAAACATTTCCAAAATAAGGAAAAGGACCAGGATTCCTAATCAGAAGGGTTTCCTTTGTTGGTAGAATCAAGAACTGTTGGTATTAGTCTCAACCTAAGATCTACTAAGGAGTATTTCCACAAGAAGGATATTTTTTCCACGGTCAATCAATTGATTTTAGAAATTAACAAAAATAAAACAAAAAGAGGTAATCTAGGTAAAAGGGTTTACCAAGTATCCGTGAACCATAATAAACACCTTGGTGGAACCAAGGACTTAACGTATGGTGATGAATCTCCATGAAATCCGTGTTTGATGTATCATGTCTACAAGGCAGCTGACTCGGTTACATGTGGCTGAAGGATAGAAACCTAGTGGGGTCTCCCAATATATACTCTATAGTATGAGGAGAATAAGTATGTGTTAGCACTGTCTAATGCATAACCATTTGATGAGAGTGTTCCCATATACTTGCTATATGTGGAGTGCCTCCGATATACCCAAATATACCAGAGAACGATCCTATATACTTCCGTACGTGGAATGGGATATCACCCTCAAGATATAATGCTGGTAGATAATGACAACTGGTAGGTTTATAGACGTTGGAACACATCGCTAGCCTAGAACTCTAAATGTTTGAGTTAAGTTCCAAATGCTCCTTAGGTTAATTAAGTACATTTTAATGTTTATCTTGAATTATGTTTCAGTTTTGGGCTCAAAACGACGTCACTTGAATGCCTAAGATGCAACTATATGAGAAAAGAGAAAATTTCCATTTCTATGAAAGCTAGACTAATCAAGGGAAGAAGTTTCAAACAATAATGCATAAAAAAAACGCCTTCTACTAACTTTCACTTTCATCTTCCAAATTCAATGCCAAAAAGTAAAAATGAATTTTCACTTTCCACTATCTTGAATGCAACTTAAAACAAAATGATTTTCACTTTTACTAAGATGCACTTATATGAATTATGCTTTTCTTTTCATTTTGAATGATTTAATGCACCTAATGCACTCTTTATCTTTCAATCATTGAAAAATGTGATCTATTTGCAATGATGAATCTCAAAAAATAACTTTTCGATTCGAGTAATCTAATGCCCTTTTATGAAAAGTAAATTTTAAAAGACAAGCTAAAACAAATGCAAAATGATGTTTTCAACGATTTCCACAAAAAACAACACTCAATCAATCAGAAAAACCAACATCTCAATGACACAAACAAGCAGAAAGCGATGACCAATTGACTAGAAACCCTAGAACTCAATCAGATTTCACTTCAAAGCCAATGGGACAAATCTTGCAAATTAATCAAGATAATTGGTCAAACAAATTGAAGCATATACAACAGGAAAAGACCTCATAGGTCAAGGCACACTGGACCCTATGACAAAAACCCTAAAATTTCTCAATTCTCATGGATCAACGCAACTATTACAGTCAAACCCTTTGCAAGGAAAGAAAACTAAGATGCAACTAATCCTACTCCTAACCTAACATATAGAAGGTCAGGGTTACATGTAATGAAATTTCTAGTGAATCCACTGTATTCATTCCTGACCTACACCAAAAAAGATATGAATGGTTAAAATAGATAAAAGGTGATGTGAAACATAAGATATAAAAACTCAAAAAATTAGCAGAAGAAAAGGAAGGTCTTGCTCATGGGCAGAAAGGTGTGTCACAACCACTACTTTCTTCAAATTTACATGCTTACCTTCTTGATGGATACCACTTTTTAACAATCCTCAAAATCCTCTTGTGGATGTGTCCTCATTTGCACTAAGATTCTTATCAAGAATGAGGAAGGATTGAAAGTTACTGCTTGCGACAGAGCTTGCCAAGTAAGATTGTTCCAGCCATTCAACAATTGGATTGTAAAATTCATGATGGCCCTCTTGAAAAACTCACGACCTTTGAAAATATGAATTTTAGATTTGAGGAGCAGGATCACAATGGGAATATTGTAAGGAAAAATAGATCTGATCATTCTCGACAGTCATGCTAATACAATGAGGACCTTCCATAATCATCAATGAAGGCTGAAGTGCCTCACCTGTTTGACAAAAATTTGGATAGAGATATGTTGAATGATGAAGATCAAAGAGTGTGAAAAAACTATCATTGGATGTGTTGACGGGAAAATGATAAGCCAAATGATAGTCATCAAAGAGAGTATTTTTCAGATGAGCTGATTGAAACATCAGATTCCTAGTTTGCAATGAATAAAAAAAAAATCAATTTGAACAATCTTGTGAATTCTTTGAACAATCAAACCAAGTTCCTTGCGAGCCAGATATGACAGACCACCTTCTTGCAACTGGTGACCAATTTTACAAGAATCATAGTCATCAAAAAAGTTTAAAAAGGATGCTAGCACCGTGAATGCATGAAACTCGTTGACGCATGGTGAGTAGAGAAGAAATTGATTCATGTGACAACTTGTGCATGTATCACCACACAGGGATATTTCTGGTGTGATGAGAGGAAAAATTTGCAATATAAGATTCACAAGAAGACAAAGGAACTGACCATTAAGGAAGAAATTTGTTAATTATGATTATTGCAGGCAAAGATAGCCATTGAGATAATCAACTTCACAATTCCATGAATTCATGAGAGACGGACATTCCCAACTCGAGTTTGATGTGAGGGATTTGCATGACGATGAATGAAATGTAACAAATTCTCAAATTAGGTCATAAGTAAAATATTGACAATTTGAGAGGCCACACCCGGAATACCAAACATTTTTTACACTAGAATTCACATCGAGTGAAACCATGCATATGGATGGATTGTGCGAGAGAAACTAGATTTTATTTAGTTCAAGGGGCTTACTAGAGTCATGAGATCCTGATATAACCATCAATGGAATTTGAAGTGCCTCAACTCCCTGGCAGGTCCTTGAACTTTCCATAATTGTAGAATCAAATTTTGAAGCTTGAACCAGGTCATGCATGGTTTGAGGGTGGCTGCTATTGTTAATTTCAAAACCGCTCTTCGGATGGCAACCATCTCTATTTCAGGTTTCATTAGATTTTTTAGTTTCAACAACAATCAGATTACTCAATTGAAGAGGTTCTTTTGATATGACATTCAAAGATAAATGCATTGGTGAAATATCATGAGCAAGTTGATTTAAAGAGATTTATTCATGCATAACTAGAGATGATGATGGGTGGGAAGAGTTCTCTACGATTTGACTATTTTAAAATTCATCATGGACATTCTCACCACCTTGTGTTAATCAAGGATATAAATCATCAGATGAATAAGAAAGAGATCATAGAGTATATTTTTCGCAAGTGGATGTGTTGCAATTGGTAGGACACAAGGGAAAGTGAGGTGAAGGGGAAGTTTCGATATGAACATCTTCTTTAACAAAAGTAGATTCTAGATTCAAATCAAAATATTCATATGGAATCAAATTATCACTTGATGTGCTTGGGAATCCATCACAAAGTACAAAATAATTGGAATGATTGCTGGCCAAGGTTGGGGATAGGTTGTATTAGATTTTCCAACAAGATTAGAAGATTGAGAATAGTTCAAGAATGGAAACTCATTATTTTGATGCTGATAATTTCGAACAGAGCGAAAAAGTTGATAGTGTCCTTACCTTTCTGCTCCTTTACCTGTGAAATGTGACTGCCTTATGCCTAATTTCAATTTGAGCCAGTAGCTTGAGAATCAAGAGAATGTGAAAAACTTGCTGGTGAAGCAGATTGATCAAGCGAGTCATGGTACAAGGAGTTATGGCTTGTAGATGATGGAGGATGGCAGAGATCTAGATCAGATTCAAGACTTGAGTTATGAACGATGACATCCTCTTGCTGAATGGAGGAGTGAGTCTTCATCATAGACTTTGTGAGCCATTCTAGAATTTCCTCCATTGAAGAGGGAGACAAATGAGAAGATGGACTGGAGATTTGAGTCGCAAATTTCCCAGTTTTGTGATCACCGCAAGGAGGCACCAACATTGGAATTAGAAAAGGAATGAAAGGGGTAGTAGGCTCCTCCTCTATGATTTGAGGTGCCTCATGATTTGCAAGAGTTGGGTAAACAAAAAAATTGGGAGGTTCAGGTTCATATTATGAAGAGGCAAGAACCAAGCGCTCAAAATCTTGTTTCAAGAAATCCCAATTCAAATCTTCTTCCAAATCTCATAGCAAATGTGAAGGAATCAATCAGAAAAATTCTCAACTGATTCATTAGGCTCCATTCTTAAGAGATTGATTCTTCCACAAACATCTTGATAGTTATACTTACTGAAGGCTTGATGGAGCTCCCTGAGGAAATAACGAAGTGAATGGATGGAAGAAGGTGGCAAGGTATGGCACCAACAATTAGCATGACCTTCAAGGGTTAGGAAGAAAAGCACGCAATAAAACTCTTCATTATCTACTTTGTAAGTTTCACAAAATTGAAGAAAATCAGAAATGTGCTTGGTTACGGACGTTCTGTCCTCATCGTCAAACTTTAAATGGGACAAGTGATTGGGAATCTCATCGGGGGGTGAAATTTGAATAAGGAAAAAATTGGAGAAACACCTCGGGAGTACGAATTTTGTATGAACCATTTTAGATAAGAGATTCAAACCAGATGCAACAGGATTAACTTGTCATCTGGCCCTCCTTCTAGCACCATTTTGTTAAATCTGTCAACCAAGGGGATATACTTGATATGAAGTCCCAAATAGATCTCACACCATTTAGTTTAGGAGTCCCATCTGGTGGAAAGGTCCGATTTCCATATACTTAGAGATCTGCCTTGGCTCTAGCTATCATCACAAGAGAGTGATGCAATGGTATCTTCAAATAACAAGGTAAGTGTGCCTAATGAGTGTGCATCACAACTGTGTCAAGGTTAGCTTACTGCAAAAAGGGGAGAGGAAGTGAGCCTCTAAGTGAGAGGTAGTAGTACCACCCAGGAAGAGACACATGCAAACTAGGAAGGTATGTCCAACATCCAGTAGAATAGTTCACAACATATGCGGTAGTTGTTAAAACCAAAGTACAGGAAAGATCCTTCCACCATCTAGTAGAATAGTCCACCATGGATGTGACGATCATTATAACCAGTAAGCAAGAAAAGTCTTTCTAGTATCTTGTGAAGTAGTCCACAAGGATGAGACAACAATGTTAACCAGTAAAACACCTTCCCAAAAGGGTAAGCACTAAAACAATTGAAATAGTTCAACTATCTTCGTACATGTGAAACAAACATGAACTACAAATGCTCAAAGAATAGTCTTTCAAACATCGACAAGTCATGCATGGAAACTTGCTGGCTTGAACATGCTTCTGTATTAAGAAAAAGTTCCAAGATACATATTTACATCATACATCACCAACCCCAGTAGTGGGATATTGGAGCCACTCCTTGTTCCTCAAAGAATTGATTGAAACTATCTATGATTTGTGGGAGGATCCAAGGTGAAAATTACTTTTCTCATACAATGATGTGGTATCTATGACCAAGGGTGATGCTTGACCCTTGTGACTCTTCGACTACCCTCATGGCTATTCAAATTCCTATGAATTTTCAACTGACATAACTCTTCATATTCATGTGTTTCCATTGGACTTCCACATTACATTACATTCGATTTAAAATATATATGGCGCATAATAGTGATGTGGCCTTTGCAAAGTCATGTCGCAACTTGAAATGACACTGCTGACATGACTAGCTTGCTGAGGTGGAAATGTCAAGATGCTATTATTGCTAAGTGATATATGTGTTCTTGGATGCGCTTTCCCTTCTCCTCTGCATAGCTTGATGATGCGGGGTCTTCAATGATCTTTGGTATTGGTAGGTAGTTGCATGCATGTGTTCCCTTTTCTTGTACTTCATAAGCTTCTTTAACCGTCCAGCTATAAGTGAGTCTTCTAGCATGTCTGCTCCTTCTTCTCCTTCTTCATCATCTCGCCATGATCTAATAGTGTACCTGTTCATGCAATTCACTCATGACATGATGACATCAAATCCAAAAAATCCCTGGCCTAAGATGATGCACTGTTATCCATGGACTAAGCCTGAGATAGGTGACATGATAGGAAAGAGGGCCCAACAACTACGCATTGCATAGTTCTAGGTGATAGGGAGGGAGAGTGGTCACTGAGATTATGTAGAGCATAGCTCAGGTTTGGTTGAGGAACTCTTGAGCATAGTCTTCGTTGCTAGGGAAAATTGCATAGAGGCCACTAGGGGACAAGATTGTGTATTTGAGACCATTAGTGGTTGCTACAATATGGGACCCTAGGAGGCAGGTCTACATAATTTTCAGAGGCAAGTATGGATTGGGCAGCGGAGGGGCCTCAGAGGACAAATCTGTGTAGTTTTTTAGATCAGTGAGTCTCGATTAAGGGAGGACACTAGGGGACACTTCTGCATAGTTTTGGGAGGCAAGGAAAGCCAGGTTATCTACACATTATGGGCTTCTAGTAGTTAGCGAGAAATATTGATGACTGATCTTGCAAAATGCACAGTTCAAGTCAAGTTGGGAGGAGTTATTGCATAATTCTGGGGATGAAGGGGGGATGCTCAAATCATGACTTACACAGTGAAACTATCCCGGGGACAATTATTCACACTGTTTAGTTCTAGGCAATAGGGTTGCATCACTGAGGGTTGAGACTACGCAGTGCGCAGTTCAGTCGGGGTCTGGTGAAAGATAGTTTCCTGGTTGGGAGGATTTCTGGAAAAATGGCTGTGTGGGAGGTAGGTGAACTTGTGAGTAAATTGAGATTATGATAACACACTTAGCATACTTCAATGACACAACAACATAGACCACCAGAACAATAAGACAAATCATTTCCCTCTGTGAGACTGTCTAGGACAAAAAGAAACAAGTGTGACACTTGAGATAGGCCTTAAAACGACTGTGATGACACTTCTACTACAATGCTTAAAGCTTTGTGTATGAGTGTGATAGGTGTTTACGTGGATATGAAAACTTGTATACACAAATATTGACCTTTGAGGTCACAAGAAAGATTAGCAAACATGACATAACAACCAAACATGCGAAAAGACAACAATTGATCCAACAAGCGAAAGGGAGAAAGACATTTAGAGGAAACACATGAAATGGCTTTCAGTGATTGCAACCATGCATGACATTGAAGAAAAAATGATATGAAAATGATCATAGGTCCTTCATGTTACACTAAGATGTGTATTTCAAAATATGTGCTTTGTTTTCCATACCTACCCTCCAAAGTGTTATGCATTAGATGGAGTCTTCATGTGGTCCCAATCTTTTATCATACCTTGACTTCCTTGGTCTATTTGTCTTTTCTCCTAAGCTCCTTAAGAGTCATCTAGCATGTAATCCTTCTTAGTGACCACTGAGAGACAAAAATATGTAGTTTAAGCGGGCAGTGGCTGCTGCAGGATAAGGCCCTGGGAGGACACATCTGTGCAGTGTTATGAGGCAAGGTGGACTGGGCAACTGAGATGCTTGAGGGACAAAACTACACATTTTATGGAGACAATGGGTTCCAGTTGAGGGAAGGACACTGGAAGAAGCCATTGTTTTGTTTTGGATGCTAAGGGAGGCTGGGATTTCTATGCATTGCAAAGTTCCAGTAGGAAAGGGAAAAGCTTGAGGGTTGCTAATGCAAAGTGCACAGTTCAAGAAAGCTAGATGAGGCTAGGTTGCTAGGGAAACTTCAGAATTTGGCTAAGTGTGGGATCAATGGAAATTATGTGAATAGTGATATAACTTTAATGTGATCACACACTTGAACACTTAGTGATACAACATAGACCATATAGAACATATAAAACATACTTCTCTTAATGCAAAAACCTTTGTTGCAGCTTACGACAAGTGTGGCTCCGATAATAGGCTTTGGGAGGATAAAGGTGACACTCTTGCAAGAGTGCGTGAAATGACTTCAAATTTTTTTTATGTGATGAGAACAACCCATTCTCAAAAACATTTCCCCTTGAAGCAACACAAACTTCCCTTTGCATGACAAGTGATAATCCCCATGCCTCAAAGATGACACATACTATGTAAAGATAAAAGCATGAACAACTCTCAAGATTTAGGAAGGGAGCTTGAAATCATGAGCTTACCAATAAGGGACTAAGGAATGACTAATCATAGGATCCACAGTAGGCTCCAAAATTTGAGCGCAAGCCACAATTTTGGAGGGTGCTGTAGTTGCTACAACACTCTCCTAGCTCACACTTGTTTCTGGGTAGGCTGAATTTATGGGCATACTGGGAGGCCAAATTTCTGGTTTTCAGAACATTTACTTTGTAAGGTCTAGCCTTTCAAATCATCAATATTATAAGGAGTGAAAATCCCATTAAACTCTAAGGCTTAGAATACATTTTTTTTTTTTTTTTTAACAAACAATTTGTAAATATAATTAACTACATCTATTGCAGCATTTTGATAAACAATTTGCAAGAATGCAATCTAATATTCTTCTTAAACATATTTGAGTCATAACATTTAGAAATTGAAACTTCAAATGTTGGCATTTTAAAACAGGGACTAAACCATCTTAATCTTTCACCCAAAACATGACAACAAACAAACATAGATGGCATCAACAATCTGTAAAAATAAACCAGATTTGCAATTCAAATTTTGAAAAGTATTTCTTTTGGGATGAAATTAGTGGTTCTAGGTCCAAGGGGCATGAATATCCCTTGATGTTGTCTTGTATCATTACAGTAACACCCATGGATGCAAATAATAAAAATAGCAAAAATCTTGACTCCTGGAATCCCATTTACAAATTTCATCTAACATATGACATGCAAAATTTAATCTACAACCATGCATAATTATTTAAATATAATAAAAACAATAGCATTACTCATTTAGGGTTTTTTTCCAGCCCCTTTGGAAAGTCTTTATTCTAAATTCTATTAACAATATTTAGCCTTCCTCAAATTACTACAATACCAAGGTTTTTACAATAAACTACACCAATAATAATTCCAACTTAATATCTAAACATCCATACCTGTAAACTCCACTTAGTCTTCATTTTCAACTAGGCAATAAGCTTCCAGATAACATAAGCTTAATCCAAAATTACATGCTTACAACAATTTAAATTTCTACAATTTTTTATACCAATACTATACTAAAATTTCAAGACAATTAAATTTATACCTAATGAGGTTTTCAAATCCAATAGCTGAAAATATGCTCCATCTCTGATTCCTTAACCAATTCATTTGAACCATATAGTTTTCCACCCAACCATATCTAGGGATAACTTCTCCCCTTGAAACCCTCAAGCTATAAGAGCTCACAAGCAATACCAAGATACACTAATAGAGAGATAACTCAAGCAAGGAAGACCAATTCTCAATACTACTCATGTACAAATCAAATGAATAAGGATACTTAGGAACTTAGTTCATGAAATTATAGAGACATTTCAACAACATCTGGTTACCATCTAGGTCCCCCCTCAAGACCATGGGGGTCCTTCTCTATTTATAACATTTAAGTGGTGTTACACATCATCCATCCCATGCAAAATTAATTTCTTTTTAATTTGAAAAAATTCCTATCATTCACCACCCTCCCTCGGGGTGGCAATCATACAATTTTTCTTAATTGTTAATTTAATTTAATTATCTAATATTCATCACCCCATGTGTTCTTTCTAGATAATTTGTTATTATTGTTTTTTCCTAAATAAATAATCCACCTTTTTAATAAAATAACATTTGACCTAAGAACCCATTAAAAGTGGGTAAATTAGAATTATATTAATTCAAGGGTAATCTAAGTTTTCTTATCCAATTGATTTATGTCGATGATTGGTATTTTTCTGTTGGAGGATAGGGATTATGCACCCCTATTGTGTTCCTCTCTAGGTTTATTAGGACTACACATCCTTTTCCTTGCACAGAGAACTCTGCACCCTAATATACTCAAGAATCTACGCCCTGATCTATTCAGTAGATCTAAGATTCCACACTTTGATATTTCAAGGATTCAAGACTCCATAACCTAATATTTTTCATAATCCAAGACTCCACATCTTGATCTTCCACATATTTAGGACTCTATATCCTAACCTCCATGGATTCTCATCTAATTTTCTTGAGACTCCACGCTTCACCTCAAGGTACTAGTTGTGAGCTCATACCCATTAGGTTTTGTCCCAAGTCCCGCAAACAACACAATTCTCTTAGATTAAAAGAATCTAATGAATTTCATCAAATTTTACTCAGAGGTGTTCATGACTTCCACAACCATTTTTATTTGAAGAAAATACTTCCACATTCATCTTCGATTTGAGCATCCTTGTTGGCAAGTGACCATGTTCCCTACCACATCCTTCTCATTACAACATTAAGCATACATTATCATACAAATTATGCATCATTAATAGAATTATAACCAACCATATGTTCTACACAACTATGATAATCTATAGATCTATTTATCACAATCATAGATCATCATTCATGTCATGCACCAAAGTAAAAAATGGGAGACCAAATGAGGAACATCAATAATATGCATTTAACCAAAAACATTCTTATACAAAAAACCATAGATATTATCATATGCATGTAGCAACCATGTGACCCAACGTAGTTATATACCATACAAGCATATACATAAGTCTAGCATACATAATATTTATATAATTCCACCAAAATCATCGTCTCTAGGTGTCACGAAAGCGAAATAACCAAGAAGGGACACTACATACCCACTCCTGGCCTGAAATTGGTCCAAAATTTTCCTACAGTGATAATATACTTGGTTCTCTTTTCTTTTCTTCTCTCTATCTCTCTCTCTCTATTTTTTTTTTTTAAATCTCTTATCAATAAGGTGTTAACCTTATGTATATGTATTTGATATCTTTTTCTTCATGCCGATTCATAATTTAATCTTTTGCGAAAGTGAAATCATCACAATGGAAACCAAACGTACCATTCTTAATCTAGTAGAAAATATATCCATGTCATATTAGACATGTTTTGATATAAAATGCCAAAAGTTCCTATATCGAAACCAACCATACTATTTATAATACCATATCAAGGCACTATTTTAAATAATTGATATGACACCTACTTAAGTTATCTATAATAATTTGACATTCCACATGTTTTTCTTTCTTATATTCCACATTAATCCTTCACGTGTTATATTTTTGGTTCTATAGTATATTGAGCTTTTCAAGCCATAAATAGCTCACATTAGCTATATAATGAAATTGATGGTACGTCCCATCATATAATCAAACTTGCATGAAAAGAGGTAGCATATCATTACCATACAATTACATTTCAATCTAGTTACCAAAACATAATGTCATATCTATATATAAAATTCACTCATACATCCCACACAACTTATGTTTTCTCTCTCGAAGTTTACCCTTTTCATTTCACAAGACATAGTTGCAATCACAACCCTTAGGAACCAATTACTCTTTTTACCAAAATTTTAATTCTAAGAATAAAAATAGTTTGAAGATCAAAGCACAATTATTTCAACTTATTAGGGTAAAGTGGAAACCACCTACTTTTACAACTGATGGATTTTTTTCTCCTTGAATTCAACAACCATTGATGTTATTCCTTTCATTACTTGAGAACCAATTTGATCTAGATTTAAAAGAATTTAATTCCAACATATAAATTTTATTATCTTCCAACCCAAGGAAAATCACAAAGTAGGTGACCGATAACATTATATCAACACCTATTTCTCAATTACTCATCATTTCTTTTCAATAACTAGGTAATTCATTTGGTTTCAGGTCTTATTCCATAACATTAATACACATACGAAAAACTTAAAGAAAGCTATAAAAATCATACATTTCTCAAACTATGAATAATAATTTTGATTTTACTTAAGATTTAGGCTATCACTAGGGCATTTCTAGCCTAAATCTAAGCTTCATTCCCCCCTTTTTTTATAAAGATCAAGTAATATCCTCTCAAATTACTACAACCTTTTGCAGGGCTACTAACCACTCATACAACTATACATCCAAACACAAATTCATAAATCTAACAATCTCTTCCATTCCACATACAATACAATCATTTTAGGTTTATAAATCATGTAATAGTTCCAATTCATATAAAATGTGATCTCACTCTTCTTCAATTTCTCACTCAAAAATATCACAAGCACTGATTCTTGTAAAACAAGAACTCAAATTAGACTTTCATTTATCCCATACCTTAATCCTTGAAGCTCAAATAAAACAAAGTTCCAACCATAGAAAAGGTTTATCTCTAAACATGTTACTCCCTTAACATTATACATTAAACAAATTTCAATAAAGTAATTCATCAAGTTCATAAACAATATGAATTTAATTCTACATTAATCAAGCATATACAAAAAAAATTACAATACTGGTGTATGAATATCTAGTTCACTCTTGTCTACATATATCAAGATCAACTATTTCAAACATTTTAAACCACCTAATGGTGTAAACCATACCAATATTAGTTTCTTCATTTATAATCAAAAGAAACTAATGCATTTAAATCTTAAAAATATTCATGTACAAATTTTTATTCCCTTAAATTTAAGGTATGCACAATCAACGCTTCTTAATAATGTCCATGAGATTTCATCAAAATACCATAAGTAAGGTCCTCAAACCTTCCAAGTAGGTCTATACCCTAAGTTATCTTTTTTTTTCAACAATAAAATTGTAATTTTAATAAGTATGCAAACAAAGGAATCAACCCTTCTTTGCCAACTATAGAATGAAATTATGAAACAACTTCCATAAATTTACAAATAATGTCATTGTCAAAAGTCATAGCTATTGAATGAAAACTATTATTGTGCGTTGCTTTGGAATACTTATGTTAATGGATGATACAAAGTTTGGTGATGTCTAATAATATAATTAATGAAATTAGCAAGATTCATTTCAGACCAGTATAAATATATGATAGGTACTAGAAAGTAGAATTGACCACAACATCATAATTGTAGTTTCATGAGTGGTATTTCATGAGTTGAAAAAGGCCAATCATTCTTTGCCCTGGAATGTTTTTTTTACATGTATTGAGGATGTTGGCATAATATGTAATTGTTGACACTACTCTTTGGGATTAGGAAATTCATGTAAATAATGTAAATAGGAAAATAAGAAAGAATTTGAAGATGAATCCCAATAGTCTCTTTATCCTTGTATATATTAAAAAATAATCATCTTTCATTTGAATAGTG
>APFE031377392.1:20180-50848 GCA_000404065.3 Pinus taeda
ATTTCCCTAAAAGGTAGAAGTAGCCATCTATCTAGTGTATTGATTTCTCTTAATGAAATGCACATTCGTGGAGTTTCCCAATGCCCAGCCTTCCATGGTATCTGATGCTTTTATGACCTCAACTTTTCCATCAAATATGTGAATGGAGTGTCCTTGTTAGCGGATATGAACCAAAGATAGAAAGTTTCTCCTCAACTCTGGGTGGTAGAGAACATCATGTAGAATAAATTATGGAACACTGGGTAGTTTGATCCTGATGGTGCCAAGACCTAATGGCTTGGGTTTTGACTTGTCTAGAAAGTAGACTGCTCAATCAACATTGCTAATGAATTTTTAAAATAAATATCTTCTAAAATTCATGTGGAAAGTTTCTCTTAAATCAAGCAACCAAGCATCGTTCCACAAAGCAAGTGAAGATAAGTCTTCAGTTACTCCAGTGCTGTAATGTGCCACAACATAATGAGCAGATTAAGGTGCTTTACCTTTCCATTTATTTGATGATTTTCCTTTCTCTTCGTCCCTTTCCTTTATAATCATATCCCATGAGAGGTTACATGTGGAAGAATCATGTCTGTTTCTATTAAACCATATGCAATGAAGATCAGGTCTTTCTCCTTGAAAATCTCTACCCCCTGCTTCTAAAATTCTTCCTTCCTCATCCTCTTTGACCACCTCTTCTTGTAGAAGAATATTTTCCAAAAGTTTGCTCTCTTTCAACAAACTTGCACACAAGAGAGTAAAAATAAATCTCACAAATATTTCCACTAGCTTGTAATGACTCAAGATTATGGGAATAAGTGGGATACAATGCCTTGCCAAAATCTATGAGAGAAACATCCATTTTGACATAAATGGCTTCTATGTGATGCATAATGTCTCTTATTTTAGAGGCTAAGGCAAAATGATCATCATCCTTCAATTCTACATTAAACAGTTTGATCATCAATTGAACAACTTCTAGCTCAGAGTGTGAGTCATATAATTCTCTTAGATTCTTTAAAGTACCAAAAGCATCTGTAAATGACATAATATGATGAATCACCTCTTCATTGACTAATTCTACAATCAAGGCATAATCCTTATTGTTCTTGTTCTCCAACATGGAAAAATCCTTGTCAGAAGTGGTCTTCTGAGGAGGATTGCCTCCTTATTCGTCACAAACTCCTTTCCACAACTCATTAAAAATTAAGGTATTCTTTATCTTCCTGGAAGCCTCATGGTAGTTCTCTTTTCTAGTGAGAAATACTCCCACTATGGAGATGAGCGAATGCATCATCAAAAAAGACTAACTTCTTTCGATAAAATAGTTACAACCTTTCTTGATATATTCTATTTAAGTAAAACATTTCACTCTTCACTGTGCATATAAACAACCACACCATATTATAATATATCACTTCTCACATAATATATGATATGTGATATATATATTCATTCCATTCATATACTTTATGATCTTAAAAAAAAAGACACAACCCATTTTCAAATACTTTATGGTCCACCAAATATGCTATATATGTCAGGAATTCACCACAACACAGTTCACAGTGTTCAAAACACATTTAACACAAACCATAAAACACATATAATAGGTACAATATATCCACAACATAGAACACCTCATACATACCATTCAATAAAGTTTAACACACCTCCAATAACCAGAGATTAATGCACAAAAGAGTACATATTCTTCAAAGAAGGAGCACATAGTCTCACAATCAACGCAACTTGATTTCAACCAAGGTTTCAATGTAACAATTAAGTCATGTTATTTGTCTCAAGAGATTCAACCAATAAATTTGAGGAATACACATTCTACGTGCAATAGAACAAAAAAATAACGCATTCACCAACATAGGAAAAATTATTCAGGACAAAAGATACTAGCAGAAAATATGAGTTACAAGATAGATGGAAACTAAAAATGGGGGCTGGATTTGATACCATATTTTAATTTGATACCATATAGACTTTAAAAAAGGATCTTAATGCAGATATACTAATTCAAAAAATGAATTATATCTTCCATCCCACACTATATACCACACAAACCCTTTTTTAAAAACTGAAAAAACACTAATTTAACAAATGAATTGTATATACCATCCACACTATATACCATATGACCCCTTTTAAAAGACTCAATGAACACATATAAAATGACCTTGAAAACAAAAAAACCCTTCAAAACAGTTCAATGCCTAATGCAAACATTGATATGAAACATCCAATCAATATGCCTCTTCAATGCAATGCTTCATTCATAGGTGAAAAATGCACATACTAGTCAAACAAACTGACTTTCTCCTCCAAATTGTCAAATTTCCAAGCCAGGTTTCGATGGAGTTTAACTCAGTTTGCAATGCCTCAACACTCACAGTCCTACAAAAAATTCCAACGCTTGTAGAACAACAACGTAAAAATAATTCAACAAATTGAGTTAAGAAGGAGACACCAATGAACACTCCATTCACATATTTGATGGCAAGGTTGAGGTCATCAAACCACTCTCTTGTCATGAATGGGATAGGGGAAGTAATACTTTTGAAGCTGCAAGGGGCCTTTGCTCATGGACAAAAAATTGCATAGAGCTCATAGTATGATGAAGGTACAATTCCATCCAGTCTTATATGGTATGCTAGAATTGGAAATTTGAACTATGAAAACCTTCGTTTGTTGAAGAAAAGAGGTGTTACTTGTTGGGAAAAATACTAAGAGGGGGGGTGAATCATTATTTTAAAAACTCACAATAATAAATTTCTTTTCTGAAATGTATACGCGACTTGATTGAACCTAAATAGCGTATATACACGATTGTTGTAAAAGAAACTAGCGTATGCTCAGTAAACTTGTAAAACAACTAATTCTTTATATGTTAAACTTGAACCAGAATTTAAGAGATTTATTAGGTAGTAAATAGGTGTAGTAAGAATAGAATAAAGTATCACACATAAGTAACACACATGAACACCAAAATTTAAGGTAGAAACCCAATGTGGGAGAAAACCACTATGCTATCATCTCATTCTTCAAAACTTATTAATGTCAAAAAATTATTACACTCTTGTACTAGTGGAAAATCATACTAGTATGCATGCACCCCCTACCGAAGGCTACAAAATTCATTTGTGCTCCAGCTCCTAATGGAAGGGAGATCCAACCCACTGATCTGATTACTAGTTAGTACTGGTAGGAAGCTTCAACTTCCTCATGAAAGGATACAACCCTCAGCAACATCCATGGACCACATTTCATAAATTTTCACACTAGATCGAATATCAACACTTAATATCAACAAGCAAACTGTAACTCATCATTATAATACAATCACAATCTCAAACACAATTGGATCAACCAATCACTGAAACCCAATCAACTGACACTTAATCAAAACTCAACCAATCAACTGAAGAAATCAGATCACTATCACCAGTACACAGAACTGAAATCAGAATACTACATCAACACATAGAATGAACTGCAACACTGTTCATTCAAATTCCAAAAGGTATACGCTACTTCACCTAAGGAAACCCACGTGTATACGTGCTTTTATGTAGAGAAACCCATGTACAGATCTTAATATATTGAAAATTGAAAACTTGTAATTATGAATCAGACACAGAGTTGACCAGAGATATTCTGAAATATTTTGTTAGCTTACAGAACCCTCATACAGTCAGCAACATCAACAATATTTCCAACCAATCAACAAGTAAACAAATTTAACTTCATCACTTAATCAATTCTACTTCAGGCATTATCACTCAACCCAGATCATCATGCAATGAAAAGTCATTTTAGGTCTCATGATCCTGATCCATCATTATATTCATCGGTGTATAATTATTTCAGATCTATGTGACAATTATGGCCCTTACAATGAAAATATAATTCATATTGAAGTATTCATCAAAACCTCTTTCACTTGCACACTTAGTACTTTGATCTTCACCCCTTTATATAGTTTAGCCCTTATCCAATACTATGGGTCAAAACTACACTAGTGCCTGTGGTAATCTTTGACATGATCAATATCCATTGTCGCGCTCTTCAATATGTGCCAATACCATGGTAAAGACCCCTAGTATTTAGAATACCATGTTTCAAAAACCATACGCTACTTTTCTTCACTAAACTCTCATGTATACACAACTTGGCCATGTCTAATGCGCGTATATATTTTCAAATATTTGCCTATATCAAACTTCTGATTTTGATCTGTAAACATTTGACCCATGACTTTGGTATTCCGTTCCATAATTCTGTCACCTCTAAACTGACCTATGGATTCATCTAGTTACGATATACTTGTTATAAGTTGCCATCAAGGACAACACATGCATCATAATGCCAACATTACTGGTTTGCCAATTATTCTTAGGAAACTTAAGTAATGTGATATCTGTATCTTAGGACATCACAACAAATAATATTTTCATGATTCTCATGCTAGAGCACATAGAAAGCTTGAACTCATTCATTCTTATTTGTGTGGACCAATGCCTATTCCTTCTGCAAATGGTAATAAATACATGATGACATTTATTGATGGGTACACCATAATGAGTTGGGTATATGTTATGGAGCCAACTCACAAAAAGATAGAAAAGATAGATCAATGCCTTAGAAATAAGCCTCTTCGAGGGGGCAAACTCCTTTACATTACACAAATGAACAATTCTTAGATGACGCAAATGAAAAGACCTCCTTTCTATATATAGGAGTCTAAGGGGTCATAATAGAATCTGAGCCGACATAACAATAATAATGTAAGGGCACAATAATAACAATATGGGGACTACATGGGCACAACAATATAATAAGGGGTTACACTAGTAGTATAGGGACCTAACATGCCCCTCTCCTTCAAGAAATGTTGTCCTCAACGCTTGAGTATTTCTTGATGCTTCTGTATAAATTATTGTCCTCTCATGTGGAATCTTCAGTGGGTAAGTTCTTCCACTTGATGAGATACTCTGAAATTGATCTATTTCGTAGCTATCGATTTCTCGGTTCTGTGACTTCTTTAGGTTCCAATATGATTTTTCCTTCCTTGTCAATTTCTCGCAATACTGTTTGAAATGGGATCTTCTGCAACTTTTGAATGAGTTCCCACTCATTTGGGCATATGGATATCTGTAAGGCCTGATGTTTGGAGGAACACTTACTGGAATAAAAAGAATAGCATGATCATGATCATGAATAGGTGGGAGGCCTTTGGGAGTCTCAAATACCTTGGAATGATTGTCCAAAACGTTTTGGAGATATGGATAAATACATGATTTTGATGTGGAATCCTCTAGAGAATATAATTGTGCAATTACACCCTATTGTTCTTTATTTAGAAGCTTTTTCATGCTGTTAGAGTTGATTATCTTTCCCAGTTTCCCTTCAATACCCGTCAATTCAACTTCCTTTCCTTCCCAAAAAAATTTCAAGAAAAGTTCTTGAAAATTAAAAGCTATCGTACCCAAAGATTGTAGCCATTGGACTCCTAGTAAAACATCAGCGCCTCCTGTTGGAATGGAAAGCATTGGGATATTCAATACATATTCTCCCATGGATAGCTTGACATTATGGAACTTTCCAGAGAAATTTATGGTTCCTCCACTTGCAATCATCACTTGACACTCTGGTGTTGGATATAGGAAGCAATTCAATTCCTTGGCTATCTTACAATGCATAAAATTATGGGTACTTCCCAAATCAATCAACACTATTACCTTTTTCTTCTTGATATGTCCTTCTATCTTGATAGTTTGAGGAATGGTAATTTCTTTCAATGCATTACAAGATATGGTCGAATTGATTTCCTGATGCTCGACGAGATCTTTCACTTCTTGAACATTTTTCTTCTTGATATGTCCTTCTATATTGATAGTTTGAGGAATGGTAATTTCGGCCAATGCATTACAAGATATGGTCAGATTCATTTCTTCTTTCTCGATGTGATCTTTCACTTCTTGAACCTTTTTCTTCTTGATATGAACTTCTATCTTGACAGTTTGAGGAGTGGTAATTCTTTCCAATGCTTTACAAGATATGGTTGGATTCATTTGTTTTTTCTCTAGGGTAGGTTCCTGGTGTATATCCTCTTCTTTTGATGTTTCTTGATCCTTTTCTTCCTCCTCTTCATAATCTATGTAAAATAATTTCTTCTTAGCACACTTATGACCTTTAGTGTATTTGCTATCACAATTGTAACAAAGCCCTTTTTCTCTTTTTTTCTTCCAATTGTTGTGGTTTAAACCTTGTAGGTTGTGGAAGGCTAGGAGAAAAAAAAACTTCCATAATTATAGTCATGCGTTGTGGGATTCCTTGTTTCCATAAGTTTTCTTTCAATTTTTTTTGCCAACCTGAATGCCTTCTCCAATTAAACAGGTTCCCAAATATGAATCTCGTGTTGAATTTTATCCTTTAAAGTCCCTATGAAGACATCAACCATTTTCTTCTCTAGAATATCATTTACCCTTATATTCAATTTTTTGAAGTTCTCAATGTGCTCTGTCATTGAAACCTTTTGTTTGAAATTTATCAATTGGCTAAATAAGGTGTTTCTCTTTGTATCGTCATAATGTGCTATCATTTCCTTCGTGAAAATTGACCACATCACAAGTGTTTTACAAGAAAAAAGTCCTTTATACCATAAAAATTGATTCGGTTCTAAATAATTAGATGCAATACGTACCTTTTGTAACAATGGTACACCATGTAGATCAAAATATTTCTCCATATATAGTATCCAATTTACCGTATCCTTGCCATCAAACTTCCTCATCTTTCTTTTTCTTGATTTTAGGAGCTCGATCTTGAAACGACTGTAAATTTGTAATTTCAGAACTCCAAGTTCTGGAATTGTGTTTTGCAGTAGCCCTCTAAGAGCTATTTCTAACCCTTAGTTTGATCAAGATTGGATTCTGCAAGGAAGAGTTATGTCAAATCTCCCACAATGACCTGATTATATATTGGTTTAATAGAGAAAACTTGTATGAAGTGCCACATGTCACAGTTTCAACCTTATGCCCTGAAACCGATACAAAGAAAACTACAGTCTGTCCTGTTTCTGCAACATCTTACGCAATTTCAATTTGATGCTTAGAGATAAAGTTATGACGATTTTCCCCAGGTCACCTGTTTAGGATATAATTCGGGAGCCTGCAGAAATTCTAAATGTCTTGGACTGTATCTCCAAAAATATAGCGAAACAAGATTTTAAATTTGGGCCCAAGCTTCACCAAAATTGTAGCTCAAATGGGTTTTAATTTCAGAGTATGAACCTTTGCAGAAAAACAATTATAGAGAAAATTCCACGATGATCCGTTTGAGATGGAATTCTTGAGTTTTCAAAAACCCTAATTTCCTGAGATCATATATCCAAAAATATAGAGAGAGAAGATCCGAAATTTTGACTTGAGGTTCAGTGTGATTTCATATCAAATGGGTTTTTATTTTCACTTCTAAAACACTGCAAAAAAAAGGTTATAGCGAAAATTCCACGATGACCTGTTTGGAGCAGTGAAACCCTAAAATCTTAAGTTCTGATACCAAATGTTATGGAACCAACTCACAAAAATATAGAAAAGATAGATCAACGCCTTAGAAATAAGCCTCTTTGGGGGGCAACCTCCTTTACATTACACAAATGAACAATTATTATATGATACAAATGACAAGACCTTCTTTCTATATATAGGAGTCTAAGGGTTCATAATATAATCAGAGCCGACATAATAATAATAATATAAGGGCAAAATGATAACAATAGCGGGCTTCTATGGGGCACAATAATAACAATATGAGGACTACATGGGCACAACAATATAATAAAGGGGTTTTACTAATAACAATAAGGGGTTACACTAGTAGTATAGGGACCTAACATGCTCCTCTCCTTCAAAAAGTGTTGTCTTCAACGCTTGAATATTTCTTGATGCTTCTGTATAAATTATTGTCCTTCCATGTGGAATCTTTAGCGGGTAAGTTTTTCCACTTGATGAGATAGTCTAAAATTGATCTATTTCGTAGCTGTCGATTTCTCGATTTTGTGACTTCTTTAGGTTCCAATATGATTTTTCCTTCCTTGTCAAGTTCTCGCGATATTGTTTGACCTGGGATCTTCTATAACTTTTGAATCAGTTCCCACTCCTTTGGGCATATGGATATCTGTAAGGCCTGATGTTTGAAGGAACACTTACTGGAATCAAATGAATAGCATGATCATGATCACGAATATGTGGGATGCCTTTGGGAGTCTCAAATACCTTGGAATGATTGTCCAAAACGTTTTGGAGATCTGGAGAAAGACATGATTTCGATGTGGGATCCTCTAGACAACATAATTGTGCAATTACGCCCCATTGTTATTTATTTAGAAGCTTTTTCATGCTGTTAGAGTTGATTATATTTCCCAGTTTCCCTTCAATACCCCTCAATTCAACTTCCTTTCCTTCCCAAAAAAATTTCAAGAAAAGTTCTTGAAAATTAAAAGCTATCGTACCCAAAGATTGTAGCCATTGGACTCCTAGTAAAACATCAGCACCTCCCATTAAAATGGAAAGAATTGGGCTATTCAATACATATTCTCCCATGGATAGCTTGACATTATGGCACTTTCCAGAGCAATTTATGGTTCCTCCACTTGCAACCATCACTTGACACTCTGTGCTGGATATGGAAGCAATTCAAATCCGGCTATCTACAATGATAAAATTATGGGTACTGCCTGAATCAATCAATACTATTACCTTTTCTTCTTGATATGTCCTTCTATCTTTATAGTGGAGGGTGTAATTTCTTCTAATGCATACAAGATATGGCCGGATTCATCTTGATGCTCGATGTGATCTTTCACTTCTTGAACATTTTAATCTTGATATGTCAATCGAATATTGATAAGTTTAGGAATGGTAATTATGGCCATGCTTACAAGATATAGTCAGATTTCATTTCTTCTTTCTCGATGTGATCTTTCACTCCTGAACATTTTTTTTCTTGATATGTCCTTCTATCTTGAGAGTTTGAGGAGTAGTAATTCTTTCCAATGCTTTACAAGATATGGTCATATTCATTTCTTCTTTCTTTGGGGTGGGTTCCTGGTGTATATCCTCTTCTTTTGATGTTTCTTGATCCTTTTCTTCCTCCTCTTCATAATCTATGTAAAATAATTTCTTCTTAGCACACTTATGACCTTTAGTGTATTTTCTATCACAATTGTAACAAAGCCCTTTTTCTCTTTTTTTCTTCCAATTGTTGTGGTGTAAACCTTATAGGTTGTGGAAGGTGAGGAGAAAAAAAAACTTCCATAATTATAGTCATGAGTGGTGGGATTCCTTGTTTCTATAATTTCGCTTTCAATTTTTCTTGCCAACCTGAATGCCTTCTCCAATGAATCAATTTCCCAAAGATGAACCTCCTGTTGAATGTTATCCTTTAAAGTCCCTATGAATACATCAACCATTTTCTTCTATAGAATATAATTTACCCTTATATTCAATTTTTTGAAGTCCACAATGTGCTCTGCCATTGAACCCTTTTGTTTGAAATTTATCATTTGGCTAAATAAGGTGTTTCTCTTTGTATCGTCATAATGTGCTATCATTTCCTCTGTGAAAATTGACCACGTGACAATTGGTTTACAAGAACAAAGCCATTTATACTATAAAAATTGAATTGGTTCTAAATAATTAGATGTAATATGTACCTTTTGTAACAATGGTACACCATGTAGATAAAAATATTTCTCCATCTGTAGTATCCAATTGCCAGATCCTTGCCATCAAACTTCCTAATCTTGCTTTTTCTTGATTTTAGGAGCTCGATCTTAAAATGACTGTAAATCTATAATTTAGATCTCCAAGTTCTGGAATTGCATTTTGTGGTAGCCCTCTAAGTGTTGTTTCTAGCCCCGCAAGTCTGATCAAGATTGGATTATGCAAGGAAGATTTATCTCAATCTCCCACGATGACCTGATTATAGACTGGTTCAGTAGAGCAAACTTGTACGAAGTACCACCTGTCACAGTTTCAACCTTATGACCTGAAACCAATACAGAGAAAGCTACAATCCGTCCCTTTCTACAACTTCTTATGAAATTTCAATCTGATGCCTAGAGAGAAAATTATGAAGATTTTCCCTAGGTCACCTATTTAGGATGTAATTCGGGAGCCTGCATAAAGGCTAAATGTCTTGGATTGTATCTCCGAACATATAGTCAAACAAGATTTGAAATTCAGGCCCAAGATTCATCCAAATTGTAGCTCAAATGGGTTAATTTTAGAGTATGACCCTTCGCAGAAAAACAATTATAGCAAAAATTCTAGGATGACCTGTTTGAGATGGAATTCTGGAGTTTTCAAAAAACCTAAATTCTTGAGATCATATCTCCGAAAATATAGAGAGAGAAGATCTGAAATTTTGACTCAAGGTTCAGAGAGATTTCGTATCAAATGGGTTTTTATTTTCACTTCTGAAACATTGCAGAAAAAAAGTTATAGCGAAAATTCCACGATGACCTATTTGGAGGAGCGAAACCCTAGAATCCAAAGCTCTAATACCAAATGCTATGGAACCAGCTCACAAAAAGATAGAAAAGATAGATCAATGCCTTAGAAATAAGCCTCTTCGAGGGGGAAACTCCTTTACATTACACAAATGAACAGTTCTTAGATGATACAAATGACAAGTCCTCCTTTATATATATAGGAGTCTAAGGGGTCATAATATAATTAGAGCCGACATAACAATAATAATGTAAGGGCACAATAATAACAATAGTGGGCTCTATGGGGCACAATAATAACAATATGGTGACTACATGGGCACAACAATATAATAAGGGGGTTGTACTAATAACAATAAGGAGTTACACTAGTAGTATAGGGACCTAACAGTATATTTATTGAACAACAAATATGAAGATCTTGAAACATCAATAATTTTCATGCATGGATTGAAAATGATACACAATCTCATATTGGTTCTATTCGAAGCGATAATGGAAGAAAAATATACTTCAAATGAATTTAAAAACTATCTTTGCCAACATGGGATCAAACATCAAACAATCGTGCCTTATAATCCTCAACATAATGATGTATCTGAAAGAAGGAATAAGATAATCTTAAGTATGGTACATTCAATGATGTTTGAAAAAATGTAAAGCTAATGTTTTAGGCCGATGCAATTTTATGTGATGTGTATATAAAGAATAGGTGTCCATATCATGCTCTAAAAAATAAGATTCCCTATGAAATGTGGTATGGTCACATTCCATGAGTGATGCATCTCAGGGTTTTTAGTTCCACCTATTATGCCTTGATACCTAAGGAACAAAGAAACAAACTCAGTGAAAGGAGTAAAAAATGTATCTTATTGGCGTACTCAAATACCTCCAAAGCATACTATATCTATGATGAAGTAAATAAGAAGTTCATAATATCTAGTGATGTGATATTTCTTGAATCTTCCAATATTGACAATGTTTTTTAGCGACAGTTTGATCGCTTAGACAAATTTAGTCATGCAATGTTTTTTCAAGGATTCAATAATGATATTCCACATATTGAAGGGGGCATCCCTATACTAGATCAATTTTCAAAATCTCCTTCAGAAGCATTCTCTCCCCCTCCTGAAGCTTGAACCACTAATCAAGAAGACACTTTGAGTGATGTGATTGAGAGAATTGGGAGGCTAAATCTTGATTTAGCCCCATCTCGGTCAACTGAGCAGCTTGGACAATCTCAGAAAGGTCCTCCAAAATGGCTGAGAACAAAGACACTTGAAAGTGTTCATCCTAATGAGGTTAGAAAGATAGGGACAAGAGGATTTTCTAGATAGAATGGAGGTGATGTAGACAATTATAATTCACCTGTCGATATGGATGTTTCTTATGATTGTGAACTAAATTTGTCTAAAAATTTCAAACCAACTTCCTTCAAAGAATCTGATTCTCATGATGAATGGAAAGAAGTGATGCAGAAATAATATGATGCTTTGATAAAGAATGACATGTAGAAAATCTGATGGTAGGTCAACCCGATAATGCAATATAAATCAAAGGAGAATACTATAACCTACTTCTACTATCAATTTGTGGAAGCTTAGATATCAAACTGAACAATATAATCAAAAGAAGAAGAATCAATGGCACAATACACATGAAAATACTTTGGGGAAAGCCTAAGCTAAAAACCCCACACTATTGTGTTATCATACATGGTGGAAATACATAGGAATTATAGAAAGCCTTAGCTCTCACAGCTAGCCATCTCTTAGTACAATCCTCACAGATGCTCACAGACAATCTTGGCTTCTCTCTAGCCTTCCTCTCTACCCTCCAAGCTCTGATTTCCTTACGCTATTCCTTGTGGATGATTCTCCTGTTACGAAGTGGATGATCTTCTTTCAAAATTGCGCAATCCTCAAGGATAAATTATTGACTGCATGCATGAGTTTTCTCCATGAGAAAACACATGCAACTAATAGTACACTGTCCTTAAACATTAATCTCAACTAGGTATTTCTCATAATAGACATGCATGAGTTTCTGATGAGGGAATCTTCAGTTAACTGGAGCAGCACTAGTTGAGTGCATGCATGCATCAACTTACTGTTAACTCTCTATTAGTTCCTCAAATAGTTTGGAATTAATTTAACTGGACTTAACTCAGTAAACTGAGTTAACTAATTACAACTCAAATATAACTCAATCTTATCTCCTTAATTTAAGGGATAACTCTTGCATGACTTTTGAAAGAGTTCTAACTTGAATTTCTCCAACTAATTAATTTAAAAATAAATTAATTAATTATTTCCAAGTAGCCGTTAAGACTAAAGTCAATTTTAATTCACAATTTAATTCAAGGACAAATTAAATTGGAATATTCTTGTTGCCATAGTTCAACACTCCCTCTCAACAAGAAAGGGATTATCTCCCACCCCGATCCTGTCTCTATGGAACTCGAATTTACACTTTGACAATGCCTTTGTAAAAATGTCAACATCTTGCTCCTCTGTCAAAATATACTGCAGCAACATGGTCCTCCTCGCTACACAGTATTTGAGATGATGATACCAGATGTCAATGTGCTAGGACCTATCATGAAATACTAGATTCTCAGAGATTTTGATACAACTATGATTATCACAATAGATAACAGTTGGATCGATCCTTTGATCAAACATACTAACTATGATTTTCCGCATCCAGATGGCCTCACATGATGCCTAACTTGCAGCCACGTATTCCGCCTCTGCCAAGCTAAGTGCAATGGACCTATGTTTCCTGCTATACCAAGAAATTGCCACTGACCCAAGGTTGAAAATCCCTGTTGATGTGTTCTTCCGATCTGATGGATTCCCTGCCCAATCTGCATCAGTGAAGCCCTCTAGCTTCACTCCCTCTATTCGTCTGTACCATAATCCATACTGATATTTGCCTATGAGGTATCTCAATACATGCTTTTTCACCTTCCAAACCATCTTGGTAGGCCAAACCATCACTTGACTTAGCTAGTTCACCGCATAGCACAAATCTGGTCGTGTGTTCACTAAGTACATCAGTGAACCCACAAGTTGCCTATGCACAGTATCCTCTACCACGTCTCTTGAAGTATCAACCTCCATCCTCCAGTTACCTACTAGAGTAGTCTGCACGGGCTTGCACTTCTCCATGTAGAATCTTCTGAGTATCTCGTTGGCATACTTTCCTTGAGACACAAACAACTCCCCATCCTTCTTCCACACTTCCATGCCAAGGAAGTAATGCATGAGACAAATGTCTTTCATCTCAAATTCTCTTGAAAGGTCCTCCTTGCAATACGTGATCAACTGATCATCATCAGTCAATATGAGATCATCAACATAAAGTACGATAATCAACAACTTACCTTTCACCACGATGTGGTACAAGTTCGCATCTGCTTCACTCTTTGTGAAGCCCAACCTAGTGAAGTAGTTGTCTATCTTGGTGTACCAAGCACGAGGCACTTGATTCAACTTGTACAATGCTCTCTTGAGTCGACACAAATGCGCCCCATGAACGAAGGTCTCAAAACCTTCCGGCTACTCTATGTACACCTCTTCCTCAATCTGGCCATTGAGGATTGCAGTCTTCACATCCATCTAATGGATCTTCTAACCCATCTGCGCTGATAGTGCCAACATAGATATGATAGATGAGTCCCTTGTGACAAGAGCAAAAGTCTCATCATAGTCAATCCCCTTGATCTGTGAAAAGCCACGGACAACAAATCTTGCCTTATGCTTCTCCACACTACCATCAATAGCTTGCTTTACCTTGTAAAGCCAATGGGAACTCACAATTGACTTGTTCTCTAGTCTCGGAACCATGTCCCAAACGCTATTACGAACTATGGAGTCATACTCCTCCACCATAACATCAATCCAAATCGGCTACTGCACTGCTTCCTCAAAGGAAGATGGCTTGGTATCAACACATTCCCCTATAAGGGCCATGTATCCAATGTACCTCTTAGGTGAACTCCTCAGTTTGCACTGAGAAGATGGTGCTCCCACATTCTCTTTCGCATCCTCCAACAATCTGTCAGCTTCTCTTGTGTGCTTTCATCCATCTTTGGAATACTCTACTTGAGTGGATGTCTCCACTCCTAGAACCTCTGCATGCGGCTGCTTCGCATTAGTCTAAGGATCCTCCTCCCTAGGAACCAACAACTCCTCCACAACCTGTAGTTGGAGCTCCCTCTTAAGGGAAACTCACATGGCCTTCTGCTCATCAAACTTGAGATCTCTGTGAACCACTATCCTTCGACTGGTAGGCAAGTACACTTGATAGTTGTGAGGTGTATGAGTGCACCCCACAAATATCCCAACTTTGTTGTCGGCTCAAGCTTCTTCCATGCATCCTTTGTCACATGGAAATATACTAATGAGCCAAAGATCCTGAAGTGACCCACATCTGGTCTCTTACTAGAGAAAGCTTCCTCTTATGTCTTCATCCCAAGTATTTGATGCAGGTTTCTATTCTGCAAATAGACCACTGTGTTGCATGCCTCAGCTCACAAATGAAGTGGTAGGCCTTAGTCATGCAGCAATGCCCATGCTGCCCCTATAATAGTTATGTTCTTCCTCTCGGCCACCCCATTCTGCTGTGGGTTATGAGGTGTCATCAACTCTCGTTTAATTTCTTTCGCTGCACAAAAGTCCTTAAACTCTTAAGAGACATATTCTCCACCATTGTCACTTCTCAAGGCCTTGATCTTCTTCCCTGACTCTTTCTCAACCAAAACTTTGAACTCACAAAACTTTGTGAAGGTTTGGTCCTTCTTCTGCATGAAATAAATCCAGCATTTACGAGAATAGTCATTAATGAAAATCACATAATACCTTTGCTTTGCTGTGTATGCCATCTAGAATGGTCCACACAAATCAGTATGAACTCACTCTAAGATAGCCTTTGATCGACCGTCTTGATCATGAAAGGAAGACTTGGTATACTTTCGGAAGGTATAACCTTTACATGTGTCAAGTTGCTCAAGTTTACCTTTGGGAAGTCTTGTAGATATCTACTGCATTATATTCAAAGATCCATGATGCGAATGGCCCAACCGCCTATGCCACAACTCACCAATGTCTTGGCTTTGCACCAATTCTGCTTTCATACTCAATGCTGCACAATCATCTACCTCTAGTTTATAGAGATTCTTCACTCGAATCCCTATCCTCTTGTTCTGACCCGTGGCTATGTGTCTTAGGAACGCTTTTCCTTTAATAAAGACAACGTCGTAGCCTTTGTCCTCCAACATCATGACTGATACCAAGTTATTCTTCAGTCCAAGAATGTACATCACATCTGTCAAGGTGAGAGGAGCTCCATGCTCCCTCTAAAAAGCAACCATGCCCACTCCTGAAACACTATACCTTTTGTCATCAACCATCTCTATTGCATATTGAGGTCTTTCTCCTCCAAGGCACTGAATAATTTTTTATCACCAGTCATGTGGAATGAGGCTCCATTGTCAAGATACCAGACACAACCCATCATTGATGATACCATGTATGCAATGAGGGTAAAGTCCATTTCGAACTGAGAGGCTAAAGCCTCACCTTCCGATCCTTTCGAGGATCCCTTCTTGGACTTCTTTGATGGGAAATTAGTCGCATAATGTCCCATGTCGTGACAATTAAAGCATCTTACTTTATACATGTCACCCTTCTTCCCTCCATGAGAAGAATTCAATTTGAAATGGAAAGCCTTCCCCTCCCCTTTCCTTTCCTTACTTGCTAAGGCCAAATTTTCTTCATCATCATTCTTGGATGAAGAACCATCTCGTGTGCTCCTCCTAATCTCCTCCTGCATAAGATCCAACCACAATCGTTCCCAATCAAGTAGTTTCTCCCTTCCATTCATAGAGTCTTGGTAGCTATTCCAACTCTTTGGAAGGCCAAGGAGAGAGAGGCTCACCATATCATCATCAACAATAGTTATTCCCACACTGCCAAGCCCATCTCTGCAGGTGGTGAGCTTGTTCAGATATGTGGAAATAGTATCGCCCTTATCTATCTTGATTCTTCGAATCTTAACCTTGAGAACCAATTTCCTCTGGTTTCTATTGTTATGGTAGAGGTCCTTCAATGTCTTCTACATTGAAAATGGAGTATCCTTCCCATGGAGACTTGAGACAATATGGTCTTGAACTCCCTCAAGGATGATCCGTCTCGCCTTCGCCACACACTTCTTCCACTTAGCCAACTCTTGTGCATTAGTTGAAGTTGGCTTTGGGATTTCTTGATTAATGAATTCATTCAAGCCATTATCTTCTAATACATCCTCCATTCTATCTTTCCATGCTATGTAATTTGAGCTACCTTCCAAGGCATACTCGAGTCTCAAGCCATAGAACGCCATTGGCCAACCTTGAAGTATCATATGAATTTGATTTGCACCTGCAACCTCAAACTTCAAACTTTGAATTCTCTTCTCAGTATACTGTTCACAGCTTTGATACCATGTAGAGATTTCTACAAATCCACCTCTGATACCATGTATAAAATCTGGTGGTAGGTTAACTCGATAATGCAATATAAATCAAAGCAGAATACTATAACCTACTTCTACTATCAATTTGTGGATGCTTAAAGATCGAGCTGAATAATATAACCAGAAGAAGAAGAATCAATGGCACAATACACATGAAAATACTTTGGGGAAAGCCTCAGCTAAAAACCCCACACTATTGTATTATCATACATGGTGGAAATACATAGGAATTATACAAAGCCTTAGCTCTCACAGCTAGCCAGCACTCAGTACAATCCTCACAGATGCTCACAACCAATCTTGGCTTCTCTCTAACCTTCCTCTCTGCCTCCAAGATCCTATTTTCTTGTGTTGTTCCTTGTGGATGATTCTCCTATTACCAAGTGGATGATATTATTTCGAAACTACGCAATCCTCAAGGATAAATCCTTGACTGCATGCATGAGTTTTCTCCATGAGAAAACACATGCAACTAATAGTACACTATCCTTGAACATTAATCTCAACTAGGTATTTCTCAAAATAGACATGCATGAGTTTCTGATGAGGGAATCTTCAGTTAACTGGAGTAGCACTAGTTGAGTGCATGCATGTATCAACTGATTGTTAACTCTCTATTAGTTCCTCAAACAATTTGGAACTAATTTAACTGGACTTAACTCAATAAACTGAGTTAACTGATTACAACTCAAATATAACTCAATATTATCTCCTTAATTTTCTCCAACTAATTAATTTAAAAATAAATAAATTAATTATTTCCAAGTAGCTGTTAAGAGTAAATTCTACTTTAATTCACAATTTAAATTAAGGATAAATTAAATTGGAATATTCTTGTTGCCATATTTCAACATGGCACCTGAAAGCCTGTTGATCCTATTGGGAACCAAACTAATAGGCTACAAGTGGGTCTTCAAGAAAAAGTATAAAGAAGATGGCTCACTTGACAAGAATAAAGCTAGGATCGTGGAAAAAGGTTTTGCACAAAAGGAAGGGGATGATTATGAGGAGACATTTTCCACCACAACAAAATGAGCTACCATCTGAACAATATTTTCCTTGGCAGCTCAAAACAATTGGAAAGTCCATCAAATGGATGTAAAAACTACTTTCTTGAATGGAGATGTGAAAGAGAACATTTTTATGTCCCAACCAAAAGGATTTGCTATGAAGGGTTAGGAACATAAAGTATGCAAGCTTGTCAAATCTTTGTATGGCCTCAAATAAGCACCATGAGCCTCGTATGAGAAATTTAATGGGCATCTTCTGAAACTCAATTTCAAACACTATGATCTTGATGATGCAACTTTGTTTGTCAAGAAAGTTGATAAAACATTTGCATATCTTGTGGTGTATGTAGATAATCTTCTAATGATAGGGAACAATGAGAATTACATTGCACCCATAAAGAAAGAATTAAGTAAATGTTTTAAAATAAAAAATTTGGGCTATGTTCACTACTATCTTAGTATTGAAGTAACCAAAAATCTGAAGTTTATATTCCTCTCTTAGAAGAAGTACATTGTATATCTGTTGAAATTTTTTGGCGTGGCTGAGTGAAATCCTTTGACCACTCCAATGGAAAAAAATTTTAAGCTCACATCCATTGAAGGAAAAGAATTTGAGGATGCAACAAAGTATAGACAACTCATTGGAAGTCTCAAATATCTAACTACTACTAGACCAAACATTTCATTTGCTATTGGAATCCTCTCTAGGTTTATGAAAAAGTCCTGTGAGGGTCATTAGTCTATTGCAAAAAGAGTGCTAAAGTACTTGAAGGGAACTCAAGACTTTGGACTCAAGTACACACAAGCAGGGAAAATTTTATGAACCCCCCAAAATTTATATGTATAATAAATTGGCGAATCCCCATGGTACATAATAAAAATGGAAGGTGATTTTATAATATAATATGTGTATATAATGTTTTTGGTGAATCTCTCACCAAATTATATTATAAAATCTTGTAAGATCTTGACAAATCTTTCACTGAATAATAAAACATTGTGAGGTCTTGGTGATTTTTTTGTTACAGTATGAAACCATATATGATAATAGGAAAACATATTCATTAAACTGTAATATACTAACTTACATGTTTGGAAAAAAGAAACATAATTTTCTCTTCCTACAAACAATGTTGCAAGCTTCAATGGGTGCATTTGTTCAAGTTCTTAATGTACACTCTTTCGTAGCCCTATATTAGTTTTGATAATATTCCACCACAAAGTTCTTGTATGTGTTTATATTGACCAACACTTCTGTCAAGATAGGATAGATTAATCTTTTCTCTACCACTTCTATCAAGTTATGAGAGATTAATGTTTGCACAAATCATGGCATAAAAACACCTATTGAGTTTAAATATTTTGTTTACTAACAAGACATAGGGACTTCCTATTGCTGAGAAATTTAGATCACAGAACTCCAACATTGCATATAGCATGTGCATATGTAAAGACAATGTTCTAACAAAATATGAATGCTTTTCTAGAAAACAGTAGGACATCTCAAAAGTCAAACAACTACAAAGAAAGGCAGAGTCAAAAGCTCCATTCTCGATGATATATTGCAACTGTGAAATTTTGAATGTATGAAATGCATCTAGTACACAACCTGTGGCTCAAAATCAGTGTAACCCAAAGAACCGAAATCCATGGGTGGCATCAAATAAGCTGCTATTAATTCTGACACAAAAGAAACTATAAGAGTAATTGTTTGGAGATTCTTCATAAAGCTAGGACGTTGGCTTTCTCCAATTTCTATTTTATGCTAGTTGATGTCTACCATCCCATAAAGTTTCTTTTTGAATTATGAATTCTCAACATTCAAGAGAATGGGAAAAATCCTTGTTGTAGTTCGGTTTGTCTGCATTAGTGAGAAAAATACATTGCTAAAATCCATCACACATAAAAAATCACTACAACTAAATTTTAGACACAAAATGGCTTCTAAGTATTGCAATCTATCTGAAAATTCTAACAAACCTTAGTCATAACATGTATATCAAACTCTTGTGTTCAGTCCAATGCCTTCATAAAATATTTGGTTATTTGAGAGCACACAGTTTCACTACTTGCCTACCATTTCCTTGTTTATTAACGACCATTAGGTTGGGTCCATAACAACTACCTTCAGGTATACTATGGTGTCTAAAGTCGACTCTTGATTTTTGTATATGGAAGTTTGAAACTTAAATTGTATATGAAAGATATATTCTATTTAGGGCTACATGTTACCCCTATTTTTGTATAAAAATGTGGAGGAGGATATTTTAATATTAATGTCATTTCCAGAAATAGTCTTTTGAGTTCCTAAAGTAATTCAGGGATGTGTTAAATGTCTTCTTCCTCTCTCTTCAATTGGAAATAAACGTTGGTATTATAAGGCCTTGTACTTTGTTTTGTGGGCTAATATATTTTTTGTGTTCACTAGAAATCAAATTTGAATACTTTTCTTGCAGTTTTGCAGTGGATATGTTAGGACTAAATCCTTTTTATTCAAGGAAAACATTGCAGGGAAACTGAAGGGATGCTTCCCCACATTCATGGATGACACTCCCAGTAAAACCATCCACATAAACTAGTGCACCTAATCCAATTGGATTCAAACCAGGTGTCTAATGGCATGGAACTAGCTAATGACCAAAAACATTGGCAACAATCGATTGAGCTAACCCCCTGGGTTATGTTAGAATTAAATCTAACAACTAACTACAAAAAATATGGAATTTTCTATTTTTATTACTTTATCAATATTTTCTAGAGTTCACTCTGATTTATTTTTATGAGATATATTTCATCTTACTAGAAGATACCACTGATACATATAATGTATACTTATTAATGTCTTGTATCTCTCCAATGTGAAAAATATTCTTTATTTATCTTATCATTCTAGCAGACATTGATTCCACAAATGGCTCCAACATTTGATGCAGGAAAACGTTAATTACAAAAAAAATATCAAAGTTCATAAATTTTCATGGAATCAATTCTTTCATGAAAACTTGAATCTAGAAAATATGTACTTCCATTGAGCTTATGATTTCATATTTATGACTCTCTATGAGATGATTATTGGAAAGGTCCATACCAAGATGGGGAAAAAATGGAATACACTGTTAGCCTCACTCTCATAATAAAACAATTATAAATCCAAATATCATAATTAAATCAATCAAATTATGAGAATTAGGAGTTAGTTCCTCAAGCTAGGGAGTTTAGTTAGAATGAGAGATTCTCTCCAACTAGTTCTCCTAGATTAGTGTTTCGTTGAGAAAATATCTCAACCATAGTGTCCAAGATAGACGTACTATCTTGAGACCAACTTCCTCGTGTATTTATTTGTACTATTATCATTCTTTGTACATTGGATTGATTAATAATGAGAAAGTGAGGAACGCTGTAAGGCTGAGGCCTTTTCCGCCATGTCTAATTTCTATATTTCTGAGTGTTTATTTTATTGAGTTTATTTTATGTGTGTTAGTTTCCTTCATGTGGTATCAGAGCAATTTTGGTTCTTAGGGCCTATATGAGTCCATTGTAATCCATGGTAGTAAGAGCATGCAGTTCAAGGTGAGTTTCAGTTTGTAGGCGATTCACTGGCCTGTGGGCAGAGAACGAGCAAGATGGTAGTTATCAGAGCCAACAGTTTGCTCTTGGGATTAAGATAACGAGAAGGTCTATTTGCAGCTGTGTTGTTGAGTGTTTTGTGTTATGGGGGTCAAATTATAGGGTCTATTTCATCTCCTAATCGTATCAAACCACATATTTTGCATTGATGTTTTTTAACCTTCTCTACAATTGGGTTGAAATCCGTCATGGAAAACAACGCCGACCATCGGCCACCCCCCATGGTTTGTTTTGATGCAAAACTAACTGTATTTTCATGGTTTCTGCGCTAAATTTTGTTTGTTCAATCGAGGGTTCGAACCTATGGTGTCTGGTATGCATTGCAGGTGGATCATGTAAATGATACAGAGAATAGCTTGGAGAAGATCAAGAAACAACTAAATTCGGGTTCTAGAAGAACTCTGTTGCATGGGCCACTTCTGAAGCGATCATAGAGGCTCCAGAAATGGAATGAACTATGGGTGACTTTGGATCCAACCACTGGAAAATTGGATTATAGAGTTCGAAGGAATGATTTGGCACCCAAAGGGTCAATAATATTTGATGAAAATAACACAATCATGGTGTCCCCAATTAATTTTCATGGTCTCCAAAAGTATGATGATTGTTGTTTCCATGTTGGCACTCCATAGAAAAATGAATACTTTCTTCGTGCTGAAACTCTTGGTGCTGGTAAAGCTTGGGTAGCAACATTACAGATTGTCTCTTAGCAAGTCAAATGCCTCACGGACATTATTGTGCCCAACCTTCTGTAGCATTTTGTAATTATCTTCATGCAATTCTAGCTCCATTTGGTTATCTGATGTCCCAGAGGCTCTGTTTAGAATTTATTGGATACCTGAAACCCTCTGTGGAAATCTTTAGAAAGTTGAGGCTTGACAAATTGGTGGAAACATGTGGCTCGCCCTGCAAGGCAAGTGGTATGTCATCGGTCCAACAATAGAACTGAGAGAGATATAGGCTCTTCAACGCTGTCTAATTTTGCATCATGAGCTTAAGCTCGATTCCCAAACCGACTGCAGACTCAGGATCCATGGCACGCCTGTGCCATCTCACCAATTTCACATGCTCAAGACAAGGCCACATAGAGGAAAACTTCTCTATATTCCTCACACTTCTTACATAGATTACTATGTTGTTCACTCCAGAGAATGACTGTTTGAGCCGATGCCTATGAAATTACCATACGGAAAGGTGAAATCAAGAGGGGGATAACCCCAAGGGGAGCAGAGTGAGAGATCTAATTTAGTAACAGATTTAAAGCACATGGGCAGCTAGTACAAGTTGTCGCTTATGTTACCTCTTATGCACAGATACACACAAGTCACATTCTCCATTTCATACCACTTCCTTCAGACAAGAGCCATTCGGTTTGTGATCGAGTGTCCTTGATGGTGCTAAATATGTTGCCCATTATCACCTCTGGTGAATTAAATTTTTTATTTTGGGAGAGATAAGGAGTGGATAAATTATTTTTTATTTTGGGAGTAATAAGGGTGAATATTGGGATTAATTTTCTAATAAGGTCGATGTTTTTAATTTTTTATTAAGGTGTGAGGGCATATTTTGTAATTTTGGAGTTATAAATATTTTGTATTTGGAGTGATAAGTGAAGATTTTTAAAAGGGAAGCTCATTGTTATATTTTGAAGAAAGCTTTATTTTTAGCAGATTGAGTCAGTATAACTTTATTTTTAAAGACAAGTTGCTTCAAGGGGCTGTGAGCTTGGCATTCTCATTGTTGGAGAAATTTCATTCATGATGTTGTGAAAGTGAAGGTTGATGTTTAAATAAAAGCACATCTTTTTGGTGGTGATTGTGTCCTAGATCCACATGAAATTAAATCAGGGGATCTTAGGTACACCATGTGTATGTTTGTGATGGCACATGATTCTTGATATTGTTTTGTTTTGTGTCTAGTTTTGACACTAACCTTCATGTGGTATCTTTATAATATGGTACACACAAAAAATTAACAACTACATGCACATCAGAAAGATCAAGTATAAGAACGCTTAATCAAGCTTAAAGTACACAAGCACACAACGTCACATCATCAGCTTGATAAGATGATCTTCGAAGCAAGCACATTTTACATCATGTAATCAAAGAAATCAAGTTAAGGACGCTACAAAATCAAGCATTTCAAGCCCAAATGACATCAACATCATCAACACTTTTTGTATCACTTGCAGATAAACATGTTTTAACTGAATTGCATGGGTGCATTCTCGGTTGTAACTGACACCCTAATTTGAATTGTTAAGGTGAATACATTGAGTCAAGTCAGTCTTCAACTGAGTCATCAATATTGAACTTGTCATTTGTCACTTGGGTGCATTTTCGATAGTGTTCGACACCCTTCTTTCTTTAAAATCCGCACATTCAGTGAGTACATTCAAGAAAGCACAAAGTGTCAGTAATCCATCAAGCAAGTTCAAGCAAGCCATATAACAAGAAATCATCATCAAACAAGTGTATTGTATTCTTCAAGTGAGAAATAAGAGAAAAAGCAAGCGAGTGTGTCATTTAAACAACAAAGCAAGAGAGCGTGTCATTTAAACAACAAAGCAAGAGAGCGTGTCATTTAAACAACAAAGCAAGCGAGCGTGTCAAAATCAAGTGTGAAAGTTGACAACATGACATCTACAACAAATGAGCCAGTGTGAAGTTCATTGAAGCATTCACAATGCGTCAGTGAAACATTCAAGCAAAGCGATCATCATCAAGCGAGCGTGAAATCAAGAGTTCAAGCAACCAATTTATAAAACTCTAGCAAGTAAAGCATCAACAATAAGGAACAATATAAGCGAGCCTGCATTCAAAGTGAGCAAGCTAACATGGCGACACACATTCAATTGTCCCAAATTCTTAACAATTTGATTTTATCATCAGCTGGCAACATGGTGAACATCAGCAAAACAACTCTTGTTGATATTCAAGTGCATCTTTAACATGCACATGAAATGATTGAGTTTCTTTAACTGGAGTCACAACTTCAAAGATATGAGTTGCAACAGAAGAGTGATGTTTCCAAGTCTTTCATCTGTACAGATGAAGATAAATATGTTGATTCCAAGTCACTGATCCAACCAACTTCAAGTGTTGAAGTGGTCCCTGATCTAGTTCAACTTTCTTCCAAACCAATCATCAAGTCATGGGAATAACTTCAAAGTAACAAAAATCGATGAGGATTAGGATATGACAAAGATGAAAACAACTTACATATCCCTGATTATTCAAAGCCGATCAAGTTCATCAGTGTAGGGTTTCTTGATCAAATAACATCGACAAGCCATGAGAAAGTTGCAAACAAACATACATGTGCACAAATTGAAGTTGCAGTGAAACCAAAATGCCTTCATTGTCAAAGAACCAGTCATATGGAATATCAATGTTTTGATCTCCATCCTTGTCACCATTGTGGCAAGTCAAATCATTCATCAACACAATGTAGCAAACAACAATAATCAAGCAGATTGAAGATCAATTATTCATGGATTGATCCTTGGGAATGGTCATCCATGGTTAGAAGATTGTATTAGTTTTACAATCGAATTCAATCACACATATGTCAGCCAATAGTAAAAATGAAGATGGTACTCTCATGCAGTTGAACGGGGGAGTACACCAATGAAACACTCCTACACCTAAAGGGGGGGAGTTCAAAAATAATTTGAAGAAGATTGTCTCTCCTTTCAACTGAAAAAGGGGGGAAAATGTCAATGAAATTGACAGTGGTTGTCAGACTGAAAGTCTCAACAACATCAATGAAGCATCCAATGGACATTTTTAGTGGTTGTTAAACTGAAAGTCTCGACAACATCAACAAAGCAACCAGTGGGCATTTTCATCAGTGAGTGAGCATCAACAAAATTCATCAGTGGGCGATCGACAACAAAGTCAACAATGAGTAGTTTTTAGACACAACAAAAGCAACAATGAGTTGTTTTTCAACTTCATCAGCCAGTGGGCGATCATCATCACCAAATTTTCCAGTGGGCATTCATCGACATCAAATTCGCCAGTGGGGATCATCAACATTTTGTTAGTGGACAAAGGATGCTAATTTCAAGCAAAGGACAGTTAGATCCTTTTGCAACTTGGCACGTGATGGAGTTTTCAAGCGACATTCAGAGATGAATCAGACATGCATTTGACTCATGGTCTCTTCATATTTCAGTTTCTCCAGCATCCAACTTTGGCGGTTTTTCAGGCAAATGTTTTTTGAGGATCAACTTGAGAACTTGGAAGAGGGTTCCTTGTTCTTATTTTGGATTTATCATTGGGGGGAATGTTAGCCTCACTCTCACAATAAAACAATTATAAATCCAAATATCATAATTAAATCAATCAAATCTTGAGAATTAGGAGTTAGTTCCTCAAACTAGGGAGTTTAGTTAGGATGAGAGATTCTCTCCAACTAGTTCTCCTAGATTAGTGTTTTGTTGAGAAAATATCTCAACCATAGTGTCCAAGATAGATGTACTATCTTGAGACCATCTTCCTCATGTATTTATTGTACTATTATCATTCTTTGTACATTGGATTGATTAATAATGAGAATGTGAAGAATGTTGTAAGCTTGAGGCCTTTTCCATGTCTAGTTTCTATATTTCTGAGTGTTTATTTTATGTGTGTTAGTTTCCTTCATACACATCAACATACAAGTTAAAGAAAAGATGTCCATTATCACCCATGCTCTTTCAGCTTTATATTGACGAGTTATAAGATCTCATTTCAAAGTGATACAGGTGGTTTCCTTCTCTATGGGATTTCCATCAGAAGTTTTCAATGTGGATGACATTGTCATTTTATCACACATATCACAGGAATCCAAAATCATCTAGACACTTTGAGCTCATTTTGTGATAGTTATGGCTTTTAGGTTAACCTTGCAAAATTAAATATTCTACCTTTCAACATGTCTAAGAAGGATGCATTTAATACTATCCTCACCTATACATAAGAGGAGGTATAAATGGTGACATCCTACACTTACACTAGAGTAGTATCCTTTGGTCCATACTTTAGTGTAATCCTAACAACAAAATCAAGGTGGAGCAAAGGATATGAAGGGTCAGAAACACTATAGAAACAATGTTTCTAGATCGACTTCCAAGATATTTGGGCTTAGATCTTCCTCTTCCATACCTTAGTGACACCTCTCTTTTACAATTGTGAATATTGGAACCTATGCTTAAGTGAAATAGGATAGAAGTTGAAACTACTTGAGAGAGTACTCATTACTATGCTCTCAGAGTATATTCATGCAAGGAAAAATATATCACACTTTTGGCCCCTCTATACTTCCATGATTTTCCATGTTATGACCATTTTGCACAGGATTTGTTGCATGGCAGACTCCCAATCAAGCCAAAATAGATATCCTTATGACTATCCAATTCTCTATACAATTTTCTAGCAAAAGTATCATAAATAGCTAGCATGCTAGATCTTCCTCTTTCCTCCAATACCTTAATATTGATATCAAATTTCTTATCGATAAAATATTTGTTTACAATACAAGGTGATATATGTATTTCCCTACTCCTTCATGAGATGCTTCACCTTTGACCATGGGCTCTAAGAGATGGACATTTTCACATTGTTAATTCTAGGTTCACAACTTGTTATTTTTACCTTCTAAATGATTTTGGTCACAAGAATCATTATGAGTAGATCTACCAGATTTATTAGGCAGGTGGACATTAGAAAGCTCATCACATACTTCTTTTCATCCTTGGATGATAGGAGATATTAGGGTTAATGAAAATTTTGGACTAGGGCTTCCTCCTTGGTGCCCTATAGACCCTTTCCTAGTTTGATATTTTAGGTTTCTTGGGGTTTTATTCTCCCTCTCTTTTGGCAGTCTTCATATAATAAATTATTTTTCATTTCTTCTTAACAGTCACCAAATAAATTTGTATTTCCAATGACAACTTCAAAAATCCAATGCAATAGACAAATGGACATTTTTACATTCAAAACTTGAATTTACAATGAAAAATTTAGGAGGAAAAAACTTGATGATGAAGACAAACAACACTACTAGATGCATATAAAAAATACCAACTCATATGAACAACCCTCTAGCTTTGGTCTGTGATATACGCTACCCAAAAAATGCATGTATGGGTTCACCTTTGATATCAACTTTGTGGTTCCAAGTAGAGTTGTTCCTAGAGGTAGTATGCTACCCAAAATGTGTCTCCAATAATGATGAGTGCACAAGAGTATTATTCCAGTGATCAAAACTAGGACATTATGAGGTTCAATAACAAAAATCCTTATTCAAGTGCAAAATAACCCTTAATGAGTATTTTATTTATCAAGAAAAAAATTAGGTCCACTTTTGCAACCACATATCTCTTTTTAAATAATATTAGAATTAATTAACCAGAATGCTCTTGCCATCCATTAAAATATCTTATAGATTTAAAAAAAAGGAGTTTCCATTCCCTTCAAGCGCCTATAAATTTGCACAACTTAAACAAATATAAAATTTCACGTGAGAATGCATTTCTTTGTTAGAAAAAGAACAATAAAGCAATGAACTAAAAGCACACAAGGACTAAAACTTCAAATATCCTAATCCAAGGGTGTCTATATTATCTCCAATTCACAAAAAAGACAAAAAGAAAAAGGATAACTTACAAATTTCATAATCAAGCATTATAGAAAGATAATAATATAAAGTGCTCTATCTTATTATAATATAGAAAACATTAGATGATGATAAAAACTTAATACTCTATTTTGTTGCAACCAAATTCTGCCAATACATATCTAGCAAATTCAAGAAATGAGAAGTGAAGCTAAACATATTGTTAGAGATTCTATTGAGCCTACATGGAATATGATTCACAAATACAAATTCATTTCATTGATAGAAATCTAGATGAGGGATCAAACTCAACACAAAAATAAGCTCCAAGTATGAATGATGGTGATATTTTAGAAAAAAAAAGAATATTCCAAGAGGAACTTGGTGATCATCTTCCAAATCCTAATATATTTCATGTGTTGTTTAGCTTTCTTGTATTAAGTGTCCCAAAATTTTTGGATTGGTTTACAATCACAAATTATGCTAGGAGATAAGACAATAATTTGGAAAGTTAATCTTCCCATCATATACTCCACTTCTAAGAAAAGGGAAGTTCAATACAATTTCTTCCTTTTATTATTTGAGGAATTCATCCCATCAAACACTGCACTTAGAACGATATCCTAATGGACAGTGTTGAGAAAATTATCTTATACCACTCTTAAAACAAGAATATAATATCTATAGATGTCTTAGATAAGTCAAAAATTTTAATAATCTATAAACATAAGAAATAGATCAAAACACGTTTTGTCTACAATTGAATCACTCACAGTGCTCTTATTGAAATTTGAATACAAATGTAATAGGGTGTAGTGCACATTGTACATTTGTTTTTCCCTTTCCAATATAAAATATCAACTCATATAACACTTACAAATAACCTTGATCTCTTAGGCATACATCCGAGTGTGAGTGTTTTTGTTTATACATATATACACATGTTTATATACAAGAAATTCTCCATATGATACACATCCATATACAAAATATAGTACAACGATATATTTCTTTCAATTTCACTTAGTAGAGAAAGGAGTTGTAAGATCTTAATGAAGCTTGCAATAGGTCTATAGGTTCTTTACATTGGCTTAATTTTTTATTCTCTGTGTTCAAACTACTCAAACAATTCTCTTGAATGGGGTTTAAAGAAGTCTACCAAGGAATCATACAAATTTGTTTTTTCCTATACACTCAAAATAATATCAAGGTGAGTATAGGAGTCCAAATAGACCAACATTGGCTTACTGTTCAACTGGGTGAGTGTGTGGTTTACATCCATAAAATCTCCCAAAGCATATTTCCCTCCATTTTCCATCCACAAAGGAATTTGTTGGTTGTTAAATTTTCCTACTTTTTACCCGCCTTTTTATCCCTTTCGTGTACCTATTTCATGTCCTTGATGGGTCAATTTGTATTCTAAATAGCAAAGGTATACCTATTGTCATGTCTTTGTGAATTATTAATCGATGAAGCATAGTCATTGGGGATTATTGCCTAAAGTGACTTTCTAACTTAAGTTTTCTTGCAGATTCAAAGGAATGATGATCAAGACCATGATTTAGTGTATGGTTACTATCAAGCTAGCAACACTATCTTTGGGTATCGGTTACAATTGTGGTTCAACTTATTGACCAACACAATTGCTATCTTTGTATTCTATTGTACTTCAAGAATCATTGTGTATTTGTAGGAAGATAGGTACCGTAATCTTAGGAATTACTAGTTTCTAATTGAAATGTATAAGTAAGGTTACGGTGCTAGGAAAGCCACAACTAGAAGATATATGAGAATTCTTGTTGGGTCCCTATAATACTAGTGATTACCCCATTACTATTGTAGTTATACCCCTTATTTATATTTTTGTGCCCCTATTACCCACATATTGTTATTTCTGTGCCCCATAGAATCCCTCTATTATTATTTTTGTGGCTTTATATTATTATTGTTAGGTCGGCTGGATTATATTGTGACTCCTTAGACTCCTATATATAGAAAGGAGGTTTTGTCATTTGTATCATCGGAGAATTGTTCATTTATGTAATGTAAAGGAGGTTTCCCCCTCGAAGAGGCTGAATTCTAAGGCGTGGATCTCTCTTTTCTATCTTTTTGTGAGCTGGTTTCATAACATTTGGTATCAGAGCCAGGTTTCTAGGGTTTCGCTGCGCCAAACAGGTCATCGTGGCATTTTTGCTATAACTTTTTTTTTGTGATGTTTCAGAAGTTGAAAAAAAAACCCATTTGACAAGAATTGACGCTGAACGTTGGGTCCAAATTTCAGAGATTTTTTCACAATATTTTCGGAGATATGATCTGAGGAAGTTGGTCTTTTTGCAGACTCCTGAATTACATTCAAAACAGGTGACCTGGGGAAAATCGTCATAACTTTCTCTCTGAGGATC
>APFE031377392.1:53768-69381 GCA_000404065.3 Pinus taeda
GGGGCAACTACACTTCCATCTTTATAGTTGTGTGTGTAGGCTTCCTTGTTGCCATAATTTTTCTTTCATTTTTTCTTGCCAACCTGAATGCCTTCTCCAATGAATCAGGTTCCCAAAGGTGAACCTCATGTTGGATGTTATCCTTTAAAGTCCCTATGAACACATCAATCATATGCTCCTTTGGAATATCTTTTACCCTTATATTCAATTTTTGGAAGTCCTCAATGTGCTCCATCGTTGAACCCTTTTGTTTGAGATTTATTAATTAGATAAAAAAAGGTGTTGCATTTTGTATCCTCATAAGGTGCTATCATTTCTTCCGTAAAAATTACCCAAGTGACAATTTGTTTACAAGAGCAAAGCCATCGATACCATACAAACTGATTTGGTTCCAAATATAAAGTTGCAATACATACCTTTTGTGTGTTTTGCACGTTATGGGGATTGAAAAATTGCTCCATCTATAGTATCCATGTTACAAGATCTTTGCCATCAAACTTCCTCATATCGATCTTTGGAACATGGTGGATCTTCAATCCAACATTAGAGTCTATGAAATCAAGATTAACATGTATTTTGTTCTCATCATGAGTTTCCTTTACTACCCTTTCTCCGTTCGTAAACATTTCTTGTAGCAAGTTTGTCAAATATGTCTTCAAATCGTCCATTTTTCCTTCCATCTTAGTTTCCAAACCATCCATATTAGCTTCCACGTCATTCATCTTATCTTCGATGCCTTTCTTTAAACCATCCATCTTAGCTTCTATTACTTTTTGTGAGAGTGAATTTTGTTGCACTTAGTCTCGTAATTTTGATATATCATGTTGCATTTCTTCCTCTTCTTCATGAGCATGTTAGAGATTTTAGGTTGCTTACTAGGTGTTTCCATTTTCTTTCTTTGGGGCATCAATTACTACTAATAACTCTTCACTATGCCCTTTGAATTCCTTCAAACTAATTCTTCAAACCAATCTGATGCAAAATTAAAAAAAAATAAAATAAAAAACTACACACCTTTTTTCACTTTGTAAGAGATCGATATTAAATCTGTTGTGTGTCTATAATTGTGGGTCTCTAAGATCTGAAATTGCATACTGTGGTAGCCCTCTGATTCCTCTTTCTAACCCTCAAGTCTGATCAAGATTTGACTCTCCAAGGAAGAGTTATGCCAAATCTCCCACGGTGACCTGATTATAGACTGGTTCAGTAGAGTGAACTTGTACGAAGTGCCACGTGTCATTATTTCAACCTTAGTAACTGAAACTAATATACAACAAACTATAGGTTGTCCTCTTTCTAAAACTTCTTATTAAATTTCAATTTGATTCTTAGAACAAAAGTTATGACGATTTTCCCCAGGTCACCTTTTTGAGATATAATTCGAGATCCTGCAAAAACCCTAACTTCCTTGGATCATATCTCTGAAAATATAGTGAGAAAAGATCTAAAATTTGGACCCAAGGTTCAGAATGATTTCTTCTCAATTGGGTTTTTTTTACCTTCTGAAATGTCGCAGAAAAAAATTTATAGCAAAAATTCCATGATGACCTATTTGGAGCAACGAAACCCTAGAATCCAAAGCTTTGATACATAATGTTATGCAACCAGCTCACAAAATAGAAGAAAAGATAGATGAACACATTTAAAATCAACCTCTTCAAGGGGGCAACCTCCTTTACATTACACATGAATAATTCTTGGATGATTCAAATAACTAAACCTCCTTTCTATATATAGGAGTATAAGGGGTCACAATATAATCAAAGCCGACATAACAGTGATAACATAAGGGCACAACAATAACAATCATGGGTTTCTATGGGGTACACTAATAACAATATGGGGAAAATAGGGGAAAAATAATAACAATAAGGCCTACAATGAAAATAGTAATGGGGGAATCAATAGTATTGTAGGGGCCTAATAATTGGTAACCTTTTGTCAGTTCAATTTTGGAGCTCTCTCACTCTCTCTCTCTCTCTCTCTCTCTCTCTCTCGCTTGTTCACTTAAATTTTCCTTGGAGCACTATAGTTTGCAGCAATGGAAAGGGAAAGCAAGGATCAAGGAAAGGAAAAGCAAGCAACTATCAAGGAAATGAAAGCGGGATCAAGCAGCTTCAACAGGAATACTTGCAAGTAACCATTTTCATGTGTGATTTCCTAGCTGGTTTGGACATGCATGGCTTTTCCTGTTGGTGTATGGTTCACTTGATTTCGATGGCATGGTTTTGTCAGGTTATGACTATGGATTTCAGCCTAGCCTAGATTTTTCCGGATGCCATGGTATGTTAGGATGTTTATTTCAGCTTTTTAGCTTTGGTCTACTGGATGGATTTCAGAATCTGGGGCGAAGGTGGTCTCAAGGTTAATTCCCAAAGGCATAGGAATCCCTTAACTGGTTTTGGCGGGATACATGGTAAATATTGAGGGAGTAGTCTCGGTTTAGGGCCTAGTGATCTAGGTTTGTATTGCGATAAAACCTGAGATACAAGGAGACGGAAAAATCCTCAAGGATAGTGATGGATTTCGGATGACATTCCAAGTTCTGTTCAGTTGTGATTGGAGCAACATTTTGGTGTGATCACATTTTGATGAGGGTGGAGGTGGTTTGACCTCTGGATTGCCTTGGTTGTTCTTGGATTGGTTTTTCTATGATATCCCACATTCATGCTTGGAATATGGCACGAGGGTGACTAGTTGAAAGAGAGATTTGGTTCAGCCATGTATATGGTGGGGTGGTACATGGAAGTCCCGAAATTGGTCGGATTTTCCCATGATTAATAAAAGCTAAGTTATCTTAATTTTGCACTGATTTATATGTGGATTTATTGGTTGTCATATGTCTAATATTTATATAGTTTTGTGCTAGTTATAAGCATGGTTGAATGATTGGTCTATGTCATGGTTATTTCATATATTTACTTGTAACTGTTAAATGGATGGATGCAACACCCAATTGATGATGTAGTAGTTCAATAGAGAAGGAGGTGATCTATTGGGTCCCTATAATACTAGTGATTACCCCATTACTATGTCCCTATAATACTAGTGATTACCCCATTACTATTGTAGTTATACCCCTTATTTATATTGTTGTGCCCCTATTACCCACATATTGTTATTTCTGTGCCCCATAGAATCCCTCTATTATTATTTTTTGTGGCTTTATATTATTATTGTTAGGTCGGCTGGATTATATTGTGACTCCTTAGACTCCTATATATAGAAAGGAGGTTTTGTCATTTGTATCATCAGAGAATTGTTCATTTATGTAATGTAAAGGAGGTTGCCCCCTCGAAGAGGCTGAATTCTAAGGCGTGGATCTCTCTTTTCTATCTTTTTGTGAGCTGGTTTCATAACAATTCTGAGCTTGTAATAGTAGACCTTTGTAATTTCATTTTAATAATGCAATTTATGATCTTCTGAGCATTCTACAGTTCTTGATCTTGCCACAACCCTGATCAGGGAGTTGGGCCCACTCTCTTGACTAGGTGCTATTGGATTAGTGGTGTGCGTAGGTTTATTTTTGTTGCATTATTTCCTTATTGTTATAATGATTTGTCAAGTGCGTTACTGTGAGCCTTAACTTCCTGTTACTCTAATTGCTATTATAGTTATTACTTGCTGCTACACATTGTTATGTTTATGATTGGATGTTCAATACTGGGTAGGGAAGTTGTGGCCTGCATATACCTTGCATGATAGCCTTGAAATAACCAGTTGAGCCCCAGGTTGGCAATTAATTTGGAAAAGGGTGATCTGTATGATTCATATTTGAACACAACCATTTTGTTGCCATTACTGATGAGGCTATCGAAGGTGTGAAAGTATGACCAGTATTGACCATAGGACCACTCTCTTGTCCCGGGGAGGGAAGCTTTTTTTACCCTGCTCCAGGTTTTGAGCATTAGATTGTTTTGTTTCTTTCAGAGGAATTGCTCTCTCATCCTAGGAAGGAAAGTTATTTTTTTCACCCTCTTTTAGGTCCTGAGCTTAGATTTTATGATTGGTTTGTTTTTCCTTATTTTTCTTTCTTTTTAGGGGCCACTCTCTCGTCTTGGGGAGGGAAGTTTTCACCCTACTTCAGGTCCTAGGATTTAGATTTGCTTGAATTTTTTCCTTTTACTTTTTGATTGGATGAACATAGACACAAATAAAAGGGGCAAAGGAAGACCCCCAAAAAGAAGAAGGATAGATCTAGGTAGAATTACCTACATCCATGAAATCATTTCAAAATATGAGTGAGGGGCATCGTCGCGAGCTACTGCTAGGGTGAGATCTCATACGAGATCTAGAGGATAGTCAGTTTGACAACCAGAACCTACCCCAATAAGAAAAACATAATTCAGGAGAAGTAGCAAGCAGAGGATCAGAGGAACTGAACATTGTGAGTTCAAAAGAAGAACATGACTTGAGGGAATTCATTGCACCATTTTATTGAGGAAGTGTTGTTAAATAGACTCAACCACACATTATAGAAAAACCAGAACGTATTGAGATTCCAAGCGAATATTGGAAGATATTCATGGATTCTACAACTTCTTCGATTGAGTTCCCAATTGGAGATATCTTTGGTGATGCGCATATGAAGCATATTCCTTTGACAACAATACCTAACTTCCATGGTCGTTCTTCTGAAGATTCGGACAAATTCTTTTTTGAATTTGATGTTGTCTATCAAGGGTATGACTATATTTATGATGCTTAGAAGTTGAAGATATTCCCTACCACTTTGAGGGGAACAACTTTGAGATGGTTCATGGGCTTAGGGGGAGAATCTATTACCTCATGGGATGATATGAAGACAATTTTCCTTGAAAAATATCAAGAGTACAACAAATCCTGAGACCTTAAGGAATAAATATTTAAGGTTATGCAGAAAGAGGATGAGAACATGAAGGACTTTGTGGAACATTCCAAATACAATTTGCAGAGATTATGCCATAGTGACTTGGATAAGGACATCTTGAAGATAATCTTTCTCTGGGCATTAAGGGAGGAATATTTGGAACTCTTGAACGTAGTAGGAAATGGAAATATATCAAAGAAGAATTTAACACCATTTGAAAATTGTGCATCAAGTGTTCACGTTGATCTGTGAGGTATAGGCCAGGGACCTAAATCCTTAAGACATCCAGCAGTGGATTTATGAAAGAAAAAAATGGAAACTTGCTAGACAACTTGAGGACCGATATCTTGAGCACATTGTCCTCACTGATGGATGTTTTATAGGAGAAATAGAAGTAGATGGAAGCGGAGAAGGCTATGGCCATTTTCTACCCTCAATGCAGGAAGAAGCACCCACTAAAGGAATGTCCACTGAATACTGTCGAGACATATGCGATATGTGAGCAGAGTCATTCCACTAGTACGTGTCCATCTTTTGTTGGGCTGAAGGCAAATTTTCAGGGAGCAAATGAAGAGGTTGATCAAATGTACTTCATGGGACAAGGAAACCATGGAAACCATGACCACATAACATGAATCAAGGTATGCCTCAAGACCACTCTCAGTATTTTAATAATTTGAATTTTGGGCCTCAGTCTATACCTTGTTCACCTTCATGGACGTAGTACTATCAATATCCAATGCCCTGGCAACCATGCTTCCCTCAATCTGGTCCAACCCCTTCATGGTCCTAGAATTGGCATGGACCTCCTCCTCCTTCAAGAAACTTCTCCTAGCATATGCCACAACAACATTTACAACTACCTTCTAATGCCTCCACTAGTAATCCTCCTCTTCATCCATAACTGCATGTTCAATCCAACCCAAATCCAAACAATAAGGGGACTCAATAGGTTGAGACACTCAACCTTCTTTTATACAGTATTTACCTTGCAAAATGTATCGAATTAAATCTCCAGTCTAGTCTGGTGGTAAATAATCAAACTTCACCAATGATTGTTGAACATATTGATCATGAAGTCTCAGAACCAGAACCTAGGAATTCTGCTAGAACAACTAGGGATGAGCCAACACAAACTCCTATGGAGCAACAATCCTCTTCTCAAACAATTATTAATCGAGGATGCTAGATTGGTCCACCCTATCCTGAGAGACTATCCTTGAGCAAACAAAATCCTCATCTGCATTTGACCTTTTAGAGGAATTGCAAAATTTATTTGTCAAAATCCCGTTACTTCAGGCTATGGGGGATGTACCGATTTATGCCAAAACAATCAAATAATCTTTCTCTAAGAAACCTGGAAGGAAACCAAAGGATACACTCACTATTCATGTTATGGGAAAATTATCAAACATAATGTTGGGGAAGCCTACACTTGTTAAATATGGGGATCTAAGGGACTTGAATCTTACAGTACAGATTAGTGGGATTGATATCCCAAATGTGTTGGTAGACTTTTGGGCCACAATTAATGTCATAGCTTCTGCAACTGTGATTACCTTGGGCTTGTGAAAACTTAAACCAACTCCCATCATCCTAGAGTTGGCAGATTGGTCTACTGTAAGATTGGTAGGGAAGTTGGAATATACAACCATTTCAATAGACTCACGGAAGTACCCTGTTGATCTTTTGGTATTACATACCTAATCCCTAGCCAATGGGCATCCTTTGATTTTAGGAAGACCGTGTCTTGCAGCTGCAGACACTTACATTGGGTGTCGGTCATGAAATATGGTAATATCCAATTGGGAAGTCACAAAGAATCTTATCCTTTATCCCCCTGCAGAACTCAGTTCATTAGATAAACCAAGATTTACCTTAATATAAAACTCTCTACCTACGAAGGGGCTTGAACTTGAAAATGAAGAAATTAGACCAATTATTACCATTGGTGAGGCCCTCTATTTTAAGGATGAAATGGAGGATGATTCTATTAATACCTTTATCAGCGGTTCCAACTTTGTTTCTGGTTCCACCAGCCAACTATTAGAATCCGTTACGAGTTTCAATGTTAAGGAAGCCATTGAACTAGAGACTGAAGTTGAAAACGTTCTTGTAATTGTACCCTGTAACATTGTTCCTGTAGAAATCAAACTAGGGAGAATGCTGGACGTTAATCCTTACACTTCACCTTCCTAGTCTGAACAATTGCTGAAAGTCCTTCGGAATAGAAAGAAGCCTTCACTTGGGAATATACAGACATGAAAGGAATCCCTGATGACTTATGCACCCATCACATATACATTAAAGATGAATTTCAACCTATTAGGCAACCACATAGAAGAATGAATCCTTCCTTAAAGAACAATGTCAAAGATGAACTACAAAACCTATTAGATGTGGGATTTATTTACCCAATATCTGATAATAAATGGGTGTCCCCACTAGTCATTGTTCTGAAGAATAATGGAAAGTGATGGATTTGTGTTGATTATAGGGAATTAAATAAAGCAACTCAAAAATATCATTTTCCTTACCCTTTATCGATCATGTCCTTGATACATTAGCTAGAAATAAGTTCTTCTCCTTTCTGGATGGATTTAGTGGATATAACCATATCCAAATAGCTCCTGAGGATCAAGATAAAACTACCTTCACATGCCCTTAGGTAGCCTTTTCATACTGAGTCCTCCCATTCGGTCTCTGTAATGCACTCTCTACCTTTCAATGTGAAATATTCGGAATTGTTTCTAATCTAGTCAATGATAGTGCTGAAATCTACATCAATGACTTCACCCCATGTGGGAATGATTTTGAAGAAGGTTTGGAAAACTTAGAGAAAGTACTTAAAATATGTAAGAAAACACATGTTTCTCTTAGTACAGTGAAATGCCACATGATGATGGAGGAAGTAATAGTTTTGGGACACCTACTTTCAGCTGTAGGAATTTGGGTTGATCCTGCCAAGGTAGAGGTAATATTAAATTTTCCTACACCTAAGACACAAACATAGGTGTGTAGTTTTATCTATTATGCTGGCTATTATAGATTGTTTATAGAATTTTTTTCTAAGATAGAATTCCCACTTTTTCAATTGTTATCTAAAGATGCAGAATTTGTGTGGACAGATGAATGTGAAGTAGCCTTCGTGGAAATCAAAGAACTAGTTTGCAAAGATTAGATATTACGTGGTCCTCATTGGAAGCTCCCATTTCATATCTCTATAGATGCTTCTCACATAGTAGTAGGGGTAGTCTTGGGAAAACAGGAGGACAAGAAACCATACGCGATCTATTACATTAGCAAGAACATAACTCCTACTAAACTAAAATGTATGGTAACTGAAAAGGAGTTTTTGGTTGTTATTTATGATATTAATAAGTTTTGGCATTACATTACAGGGTATCCCACTTTCATGCACATTAATTATACAACCATTAGGTATCTGATGAATAAACCTATAACTCCTGGTCATATTACAAGATGGTTATTGTTAATTCAAGAATTTTATATTGCCATTGTAGACAAGCCAGGGAAAGATAATGTAGTTGCATATTTCCTGTCTAGGCTAGATACTAGTGATGAAGGTACACCTGTAGAGGATACTTTTCTAGATGAACATCTCTTTGCAATTTATACTCACACTCTGTGGTATGCAAATATTGTTAACTATCTTGTACAAGAAAAGACCTCAACACTTGCTATACAGAGAGCAACGAAAGATTATCTATCATAGTGCCCACTATTTGTGGATAGGGGGATACCTCTTTTATATAGGATCTGATTAGCAGATCTGGTGCTACGTAGGTGAAGATGACATCTATGATGTCTTTAAAGTTTCCCATGATGGCTCCTATGGAGGGCATTTTGCGGATAAGCGAATAGGTCATAAGGTGTTACAGATGGGGTACTATTCGCCCTCTATTTTTCGTAATGCAAGGAAATATGTTCGAGGGTGCGATAGTTGCTAGCAGATGGGTCAACTTGGTTGGTTAGATGAGATGCCGTTATAGCCTCAACTAGCTCTTGAGTCCTTTGAGAAATGGGATATCAACTTTGTTGGGCCATTTAATCCGCCTTCACATCAGAAAGTTCCCATTTTGGTCTGCACGCATTATGTGACAAAGTGGGTAGAGGCCAAGGTTGTTGCAAAAGAAATAGAACAAGTTGTCTCAAACTTCTTATTCAAAGAAGTTTTCTCTTGGTACAGAGCTCCTAGAGAGATAGTTTCATATGGAGGGGCGCAAGACTTATGAAGAAGTATGGAATCAAGCATAGGGTAACGTCTCCATATCATCCTCAAGTGAATGGTAAAGTTGAGAGTACGAACAAGGTGCTAGATAATATCCTTATGAAGATTGTAGCAAACTATTGCTGAAATTGTGCCAAAAATATTCCTGGGACACTTTGGGCGTATAAAACAATATGGTGGAACATAACATGATTTTCACCATACGATCTTGTCTATGGGAAATCTCCTTTGTTTCTAGTATAATTTGAAATTAAGACGCTCAGGACAACCCTTGAAGTTGTTAGGTCCCTATATTACGAGTGTAATCCCTTATTGTTATTAGTGCAAACCCCTTATTGTATTATTATGCCCATATAGTCCTGTTGATACCTCGAAAATCACTGCAACAACATTGAGGGATAACCACCCGGTCCGGACCTTAGTACAATTCCTTTTCCGTTTGGGATGGTGGCTCCGACTGGATATAACGGGACCAGTTTCCCGAAAATGAATAAAAGTGATAGATGAGTGATGGGTTGTCTATTCTAATGATAGGCGAATAACTTAATCTATCAACAAAATAAGAAAACTAATACTAATCCCGGGAACAATTATTCTTTGTAAATGCAACATTTAATAATCCTTGTCTATTAACAGGCATGTAGATGACTCTGTAAAATAAACATAGATATTCATTCATTCAAAGATTACTTCATTTAAATAGTTAAACAAAGTGATTTAACACAAGATTACTGCATTTACCATTTATATCATCGATACATACATGATTGGAAGAAAAGCATACTATAAAAAGCCAATAGTGGAATGCATAAAGGATGCTGTTAAAACACACACATATATATATATGCGATAATAGCAAAAGCAATCAAATGACAATTCATATAACAAGAGTGAGTACAGACATAGATAATAGTACCATATGAGCTGCTAATCAATCCCAATATCAATCGCTATTTGAAATTCTTCCTTCAACGCATAAATGCTTTCAAACAAAGATAGTAGTGCACATTTATATAAAAGCTTCCTTATCAAAATCGGAATGATTGGTCCAGTTTCATAAAAGAATATCCCTGAAGTACAATAGTGCAACTTCAGGGTTTAAGTCATATACAAAACTTTACGACCCTTTCTAAATGCATGAAAGGGTCTATAAATACTGCTAAGCTAAAAAAAATCTATGAAACAAAATCCTACTAAATTGGCATCAATAAATGCTATCTATCTCCTTGGGGGCAATCTGGCGGTCGGCGATGTGAATCATGACTCAGGATGCTTGCCTTTAAACCTGAGCTGGCTTATCGCAAGCATTGGCTCCACTTCGGGTGGTCTGTTGAGGCGCAAGCTGAGTTGGGCAGCAAAGGTGGCATCCTGAATATTGGGTATGATATACCCGATAGCATTTGTGATGCATTTTAAGGCGGCTCTCTGGCTGTGCGGCTTCACTAAGAAGAACCAATAGGCATCCCATGTTAAATTGTTGATCCCCGCGATTAACCTTCCATTTTTCTCCAGCTCTGGGTAGCATGAATGCTCCAACATCTTTGTTGGTGTTAATTGGCATGGAGTACATTGGGAAATCATGTTAGACAAATAAAGAGTATTATTTACTAATTCAACCAAATTACTAGTGGTTTCCTTGCATCTTAAAATCTCTCTTTCTGCCTTCATTAGCTGTGATTTCCATTCTGTGAATAATATTTCCTTGTGTGATTCCAAAATTCTTGGTAGGTTAGTTGCCTGGCCCTGATCGAAATCTTGCCATTCCAGAAAATTTGTCAATGTTTCTTCGGCCTGGTCCAAATCTGTCCTTGCCTTTTCTAATTTTTCGCTTATGGATGCTACTAAGTCGCATAATGGCTCTGCCTGGGTAATTTGCTGACATAGGAGCTTAATTTGATTTATCAATGCTTTATTTAATTGAAGCGCCTCTGCTTTAAACTCATCTACCTGAGGGAGCGTTTTCATTTGCTCAATTTGAGTTGATAATTGAGCGATTTTCTCAACTTTGGATTTTATCATTCCCTCAGTTGATATTTTTAATTGCGCCAATGCTGCTGATAGCTCCTTTTGCTTTTGGAGTGCGCTCTCGTCAATCCTCTATTTTTCCTCCTGCAATTACTTAGTCAGCTGATAATTATTTTGCTGCTGTACTAGCAATTCCTACTCTGCCTTCTGCTGCGCTTCCGATAATTGAGCCTGTAGCGAAAAGATGTCTTGATCTTTCGCATTTAATAGACTGCTTACCTCCGATGCTTTATCTATGGTTGCCGCCGAATATGCTCCAGCGTATTGCGATAGCTTTGTCAAGTCATCGGAGGGATCAAATTCTTCCTTCCACACAACATTGCCCGTTACTGTTAATTCAAGGAATAAAGAAGGTTGATCAGCCCTTGTTCTCTTCCTCTGTCGCTTTACAACAGCTTTATGCTTAGGGCTGTAGAATACATCCAAGGGAGGAATCTCTTCTATATGCAAAATGATTTCGCCCGATGGATCCTTAGGAATTATTTCCGTTTCCTTTGATTTGGGTGGGTCGTTGGTTTCGCCCGAAACCTACTTTGATGTCACTTCCTGTGTGTCTCCCTCCTTTGAAATCTCATCATCTTTAGAGCATTCTAGATTGCCGATGATTGAATTGAATTGCTGCCATTGCTGGAGCATATTCGGATCAATTTGTGTATCATCATTAATTCTGGAATTGCTCCCTTCTTGAGTTTTCGCCTGGGTTTCTTCGTGTCGCTGCACATTTGCTTGGGTTTCTTCCTGCCTCTGCACATTTGCCTGGGTTTCTTCCTGCCTCTGCACATTTGCCTGAGTTTCTTCCTGCCTCTGGTCATGCACTTCCTCCTGCTGCTTTGATGTAGTAGGAGGTTGCTTATTACTTTGTTTCTCAAGCTCGCTTGATTTTGTTGTTGTTGGAGTAGTCGCTAATAGGTCTAGAGGCAGAGTTTGCAACCTTTGTTCTCTAATTTTGTTAAATTCGGATAGCCCCTCATCGTTGTATTCATTTATGACGAGCGATTTACCTTGATATAGAGACTCAGCCGATGCAAACAAATCCTCAAATATGTCTTCTTTGTGCTCGAACTTGGCCAATTTGGCCTGGTCGAGCGCATTGTAGGCGATTTTCCTCGAATTGTAATGCCTGCTTGGCAGAGTTGCCAGGGTCAGCGAATTTATCTTTGCAGCTTTCTTCTCTACATGTTTGAGATCATGCAGAGTGTAAATACCAATTCGCAGGGGAAAGGAGGGCCAGACATGCTTCTTTTCTTTTTTGAGGGTCTGAGTAACCCCATCGGCATTGATTTGATAGGCTACTTCCCTGGCAAGTAACTTATCAGGGATGTATAGTGGAAGCACATGGGGCTTGGCTTGACTGCCAAAAAATCTAATATAGGTAAACTTTTCTTCTCCAAACCAACTTGCTACGGCAGTTAAATCCACCCCTGCTTGTTCAGAAATCTTCGGGGCAGGCTTATTGAAAATGGAATAATGAATAGGAAACATGAAACCATTGAAGATTTGATACAAGTGGTGTTTGTAGTTGGTCGTCCACAAATTTTGATGATATATGTGGACGGGTGCGGGATCTTGCGACGTCCAACTCCATCCGAGCACAGGAAATTCAGAATTAAAACATAAAATGTCTAATACATAGCCACTGTAGTAAAATGGCGGAATGAATCTCTTAGTGATGCGAGAATTAAATCTGAAATTAAGAATGGCAGTGGCTAACTTATCGGATAATATATCCGCCCAACCCATTCTCTCACCACTACATGCCACCTCCATTAAGGGGACCATTTCTATGGTAAAATTGGCGGAATCATGTAATCCCCATAGTCTGCACATCATAATCCTAGCATAGCAGTAAGGAGAACATAGAGAATCGATTGAGTACTTCCCCGAGGATTCGTGCTTGTGCTTTACTGGATTTTGTCTCCAGCCTCGAATTGGTTCGGAATCAGTCTCTAGGAATGCCGTGTTATACTTCTTCTCCTTCGCCGGAAAATGATACATTTGCCTTAGATCTTCGACTCGAAAAGAACCGAAAATCCTCCCATCTATAGTGCTAAAAGTTCTATCGGTAATTGCGATCTCTTGAATCGCCCATCTTACTACATTCGTATATGGGAGAATTTTCTCCCGGGCGGCTATTCAGTGAAGAAAGGAATTGGCCAAGTCTTTTAGATTAGCCTCAGATTTGCTAGTGCTGTCGCATGAAACTTGTATTCCCGTCACCCTCGGCTCTTTGGCTTCAATCAAGTTATATGTTCCTTACCAAGTAGCTCTGGTAAGTCCCAGGCACGTAGTGTCCGATATAAGCCCTTTCTTTTTACTGCCTGTATCAACGACGGGTTGCCCTGCGATCGGTGAAGCGGGAGGCATTGTGGTCTTTTTGGACTTCTTTCCCATTCCACTCAAATCTGTCTCTGCGGGAGAATTCTGCACAGAGAGAATGATAGGCGTAACATAGTAAACAATAATATGAATCGAATAGGCTGAGATATATATATATATATATCTTGATAAATTCATGGTGATAGATTGACTTAAGACGGCTTCGAATCAAATCTGTGAATAGATCGCAAGCTTGTTGTTTTCATTAAATGGCCGTTAAGGCCTGTCAATCTCATTAATACCAGTCATTTCGGTTAATGGCCGAATGATTTATTTGAAGCATGCCTTGGGCGATTTGGCGGTTGAGTGCGAATGAGCGCTTTTCGAAAGATAGTGCCTTAATTATGAATAAATCGTATTAAACTGCCTTCATGATTTTACTTTGAAAACCGTGCTTTTTCCCTTTTCGCAATCGGGCGTCGGGAAAATCATAAGTCATTGTTTTGGTTCCATTTGGAATCCCCGATCGCCGATAGCGATATTGCATCGCGTCGGGAGTAGCGAGTGGGGCGGTTAAGAATGTGTGCATGGTCAATCGTCGATTGCTGATAGCGATATTGCATGGCATCGGGCCAAGAGGGAGCTTATTTGCGTTTAGCCATTATCGCCGATTGCGAATTGCCGATTGCTGATATCGCATCGCATCGAAGCAAGGGGGCTTTAAATGTGTTACTTTATTTATTGTCGATACCCGATGGCGATTTCGCATCGGAGCAAATCAAAATGTCCTCAAGTTGTGTTCCCTTTGTCATTGTGATATGCGATCTTGAGATCACTTTATCGCAATGACAAAAGATTAATCGTTTTACGTTAAGGTTTTTTGATTGGTTTATTGAAGAGGCCTTTTGGTAATGTTTTCTTTTATTTCTTCGGGCCTTTTAGGATAGAACTTAAATTGATACCAATTAAAAAACAAAAAATTAAAAAGGGACCCATTTCATATTATGGTTTGGAATAATAATGATATGAAATGGGGGGGTTGTTATAGGGCACAACAATTGGCGATTCTCTGGAAGAAACCATTATCTCTGAAAAGTATAGAAATACCTAAACTTTATCAAAATAGAAATTTTTATCAAAAGGAAAAATTCTAATATAACTAGGTATAGTTGCATTCCAGACAAAACAAAACTTTCTTTGCTAATTTCCTCTTTTGTTAAAAAACAAAATAGATACATTCTAGATTTTAAATTGGCCTTTATTGGTTGATATTGATAAAACAAAAACTTTTTCCAAATCAGCTATTAAAATTAACTCCTTTGTCATAGGTAGAGCCTCTGCCAGCAAACGTCCATAGTTTCGGCAGGGATACCTTTTAACCATATCATTGTCTATTGTCCCATTCACCTTAGATTATGATTAACAGAATGAATTCAAAACATGTTTTTCATATTTTGTATTTCTTTTCTTTCTTCTGTTATTTTGTAAGATAAAAATCCATTTCCCTGATGTGGTGGTCGGTTAAGTGACAATACCATTCACTGGTAGTATTCTAACCGAACAAGCTGGCTCGTGATGAGACCCCTTGTCTTACAATTGAAGCCATTACCCTGTTTTGGTATGCAATATTGGTAATGTCGGCTAAATTATTTCCCTATGAACATGTTAAGCAGGCTTGTAATAAGACCTCTTATCTTTTATATCAATTATTCTTGGGATTACATTCTGAGTAATCACAAACTTGAGTAAGTGGGATAGATAATTTCCTCCTTGAGAGAAGATGGATGACAAGGTAAGAGTTGGAGATGCTGAAATTGGATTAGCTTCTATTTTGATATTGATAACCTTCTTGTGACCAATTTGAAAAATCTAAAAAGATTTACAATATTTATAAACTTCAAGAGGGGTTCACTAGGATTGTAGTTTAGTTCCAGAATGCAATTATATCTAATTTCCTAGAAATCATTTCTTTTGTTTAAGACTTCTATTTATTTAAAAGTAAATATCACACTACTTGTTTTGAGAAACTCTTTGAATACAACAAAGGTTAAATAGAAGATACCTTAGAGTTTTATTTTCTAATGCTGCTACAAACTACAAAAATGCTATTAAAAGGAGAAGGGGTTACCTCCTCAATTGAAGAATTTCTTTAAGATAAGACCATTAACAGG
>APFE031377403.1:0-16876 GCA_000404065.3 Pinus taeda
ATGTGTGCATACGTTTGTCTCTATATTACGGTGTGATATGTGCAACAGTATTTATTTTAATGTTTTTTGAAGTAATTTCATGCATAACTTATGATGAAATAAGTAGGAAAAGTAAATCAATTGTTGCGGTGATATAATTTTCACAATGTTTCTCAATAATGTTACCGATAGATACCTTTTTTTGAGATTTTTATGAGATCTTCAAAATTGAAGAGATGCAAAAGAATGCAAAGAATCAAAGGGAGTTGGATGATGTTCAATTATGGTCAAAGATTGAGAAATATAGTCAAAAGTGGAAAAATAAGAAAGCAAGAAAACATCCATAGTTGACATTCATTGGTGGTGAAGCTTCTTCATCTAATGGAAAAATTAATGTCTCGAGTGAAATGTTTCCACTATAATGAGAAAAGGGCATATTGTAAAATATTGTCTAAGAATGAACTAGATAGTGGAAAGGGAATGTTCAATAATGTGGTAAGGATCGATTCTACTAAGGTAATTGTATTGATGGAATTGGTTATTTGCCTAATCAAATAGAAAATTTCTCATTATTATATGATCTTGATTTTATTTGTTTTTGAAAATATGTCTAGTATATTGGCTCTAGTATGTCTCTTGATAAACAAAACTATTTGTAGAGATTAAAGAGAGCAGTTCCTCAAATTTTGTATTTTTTGGTCATGATTGATCTTGTGTGGTGAAAGGAGTAGTAATTTTTCATGTTTTAATATCAAGTGGAGGTATAACTCTAATAAATATTTTCTATATGTTTATGGCCTAACAAACAATTTGTTTTTAGTGAGTGTTTTTCGATTAGAAAATGAAGGCCGAGTTCAACCTAAGGTAGCAATACAATTGAAGATTGTAAAGATCGAAGCTCAAGGGTGATATACAAAGGCTTCATAACTAATACCTTGTATATATAAATCTTAGGTTTTGTTCATAATAAAGCATTGCTTCATGATGGTGTAATGCTTATGGAGCTATGTTATAAAATATTTGATCACCTCAATCTTGATATCCTAAGGATATTTCAAAAAATGGTAAGATCTATTTCACAATGTAATATGAACAAAGGAGGTTTATGAGATGCATTTTCTATAGGAAAGCATCAAAGAGTTCGCTTCTTCTAAAATTATTAAAAAATAGTTAGGAATATTATTGACCTTGTCTAATTTGTCTAGAATAATGTGTACTCATGTTGATGGTGCTGGAAATCCATCAACCAAAGGGGTATCCCAGGTATGAAGTCGAAATTAGACCTCACACCATGTGGGAGCACCAATCATAAATATGGAAAGTTTCTATTAGTCTTAGGGTTCCTCCTTGGATGAAATTGTTAGCATCAGAGATTATACAAAAAAACTTTGAAACAAGCAAGTTGACACTATGAGGCATACAATTGTAATGTATATAAGGTTCTTTCACGAAAAGGAAAGAGAGAGTGAGACTCTAGAAGAAAATTAATAGTATCATCCTAAAAGAGACACATAAGAGCATAAGGGGATCATTACTTAACAGGAAAAGTAGTTCACAAGACAAAAAAATCATAAAAGTAACACACAATGCACATTCAACAAGATACATACCAAAGCCAACGAAATAGTTCATTTTCATTAGTATGTGTTAACATAAGCATACACCATAAATAATTAAAGAATAGTCTCATAATAATTAATTCATGACATATGCATGAAAGTGTGTTGGCTCTATGAGATTCATATATTAAGTGAAAGTCCCAAGTTATACAATTACAATGCTGCCACACCAGCCCCAATAGTGGAAAATTAAGTCACCACTTGCTCCTCCAAAGAAATATCTTCTCTCCTATGACAAGCTAGAGCAGCCAAGGTGGGAAGTTCAAGTCCAAAAATTTATTTTCCTTGAGTTATGAGGGTGTATTTATAACAAATGAGGTGGCTCTCCACCTCCCACGTAACTCTTGACTTCCCTCATGACTCTTGAGCTTCTACTATGACTTTTGAAATTCCTATATGACCTTTGAGCTTCTACATGACTTTAGATCTCTTCAATCACTCTTCATATTCCTTCCAAGACCCTTGGTAATCTACTCATTGACATTTTATTATTTGAAAATTACATCATTACATCCACTAATGATGCAGGAAGACACAATGGGACATATGAAATTTTGATGACACTTGTACAACCCATGACTCTACAATGATGATATAGAACTTCATGATGATGTGGTAATGCCAAGATGCTCTCTATGCTACTTTTACTTTCACTTCTTTATGATAGACCTTGGCTTGTTCTTCATATTCACCCTCTAGGTGAATGTTGGGACCTTCTAAGTCAACTTCTCTATCTAGATCCAAGATTCCATTGTGTTCTTCATGATGGTTCTTCCTCTACTCCTTCTTCACAAGTGCTCTCTTGTTTCCTCTACTTGATGACCTCTCTTCAAAATTACCCTGTCATGTTGTAATGATGATACCTGTAGATAGAGACCACTCATGCCCAGCCAACATTAGTCCAAAAACAACATATTCTACCTCTTCTTACTCATGGAATATACAAGTTGAGATGGGGCAACATGCAAGGGTTTTGAGAGCAAGAGGCTGGAGATTGCATAGTTGAGAGATTTAGGAACTCAGGGAGGTCTCACTAATGACCAGAACCACACAATTCATAGTACAAGAGTGCTTGATTAGTATTCTTGCGTAGTGAGGGGGTCTAGGAGGCAAGGCACTGAGCTTGTTGACTAATGATCTGTAGTGAGGAGTGTCGAAGATGAAGGAGACACAGATTTCTCAGTTGGGCATCACAGGGATTGAGGAAAGCCTCAATGTTTATTAGAACTACACAATGAACTTTAGGGAGTAGGCTATACCAAAGAATCACATAGTGAGGGATCTCAGACAGTAGGACTAGTCACTACAATTATGTAATGCACAATGATTGGGAATAGGCACAATGAATTGTGTAGTTGAGGAGCTCAGTGACTCAGCATTGAAACCTTGCTCACTGGAACTATGTAATGTGTAGTGACTAAGGAGAAGGATTAGGCAACTACACATTTTGGTAAGTTAGTGACACAAATAGGCATGATTACTGACTAGATCTATGCAATCCACAATACAAGGTAGGATGGAACAAGGATTTCACAAGTAACAAGGCTAGACAGTTGAGTTGATGGCTTAAGTTCTGAGGTTACTTAGTGTGCATATGGAAGATGGAGAATATATTATAGGACTACATATTGCATAGTTTCAAGAGATAGAGGGGCTTCACTATGGCCTGGGAATGCGTAGTGTGTAGTTCTGGGAGGGAGAAAGGTTGTCTAAATATTGAGCATGTTGAAATGATAGTGGAGGCTCCAAAATGGCTAATTGTGGGATCAATGAGGAAAGAGAGAAAAAGTGCATGCAATCAAGTAGTGAAATGGGTATTCACAATCATATAACATCAACACACACCATAGAGCTCAAAATTTACATGTATACCTTGAAACGACAACAAAGAAATACTTATTTCTAAGTGCACCAGTTGAAACGTTGCCCTGCGACACATAGAATCCAAGTAACGACATTTGTGTCGACTGTAACCAAAAAAATGTGCTAAGCTATGGGGAAGTATCTATAACATATTGTTATGACATATAGGATTAGATAATGTAGTATAATGAACTAGGCCGACCTATAGTGGTGCACTAAGATGCGGCACATGAAAGAGTGAAAATCATCAAAAGTGACAATTGCGATAGTAAGAAAACATGAAAATGAAAGTTGCAAAAGCTAAAGAAACTGAAAGTGACACATACTATAGTGAAGATAACACAAAAGCACCACTTTTGAAATTGAAATAAAGAAAAAGTAACAATAGAAAAAGTGAAAGTGACACTAATGAAAACCAAAGTGCACAGAAGCAAATTTTGAGAAAACTCACCTAAGTGGTGATACAATTGCAACTAGGAATGAGAGAATTCGTCCACTGAATATTGTACACTAACTATCCACAGGGGTCATGCAACCTCTGTCCCAAGGAACTGCACAATCACTATCCTTAGAGATTGTGCAAGTGTTGTCTCTTAGGACTGCACAATCATCATCCTCAAAGAACTAAGTAGTCTCTATCTTTAAACATTGCACAGTCACTGTCCTTAGCAACTACGTAATCACTATCAAAATGTATTGTGAAACACTTGAATTTATAAGTTGTAAATTGACCGTTAGGATTTCTTGGAAGAAGAGAACTTGTAAATGCATGAAAATCTAAACATGTGTTAGAAATTGACTCTGATAGTTAGAACCTTAGGAAACATCAAATGACCATGGCACGAGTATGAAAAATCAATTAACATATAATAGGATCACAAGAAGGCTCCAAAATTCAAGTGTAGGAAAACACTTGGTTGAACACTAGTAGAACTCCAGCTTCTCTATTTAGGTTTTTCCCTTATGTACAAGGTATCAATATTTCAGGAAGTATTGATTCACCACGTAAATTACCCTAACTTTTCCATTTATCTTAATTAAAGATATATTCTCTTTTTTCCTTTCTCAACCTCAAACACATTTCCGATACTTTTCATACTTCAACTATTTCAATGTGGGAGAAGGATAATAAGTATCTGAGATTCTGATAATTAGAGTTAAGAACATTCCCCAGTGTTGCTCAGTTGCCAACAAGCATATCCAGTAACCCAACGGAGTCACCTTAAGGAATCACAAGCATCACTTCACTATTAGTAGGCCTGTTAAATACCCTAGCTAAGTTGCTTGCTTCACCTCTTTGTGCAGGAAAATTTCTATTCTTCACCCTTGATTTTTATTTGAAATATATGCTTCAAGCATTTATTGGACATTTGTAGCATGTGTGGAAGAGGGATCTCGAATTATTTAATTTTCAAGTGAGGTTGTTCCTTGCTTAAGGGATTTGAAAGATATTAAAAACTAATATGCTTGTTTAAATTTTTCTCCTTTCCCTTCTCTACTCGATTGAGTCGATACGTCGAAAAACCATTCAAAACAAGGTTGAGTTAGGAATGAAGGTTTTATTAATGATACGGGCTTTGTATTTAAACCAAAGGCTTTCTGTCCAGAATGAATCGTATTTTCCGTTTGACATCGTTGATTTTAAAGATATATAAACTAAGACAAGGAAGAGGATTATAGATTAGCCAAGCGTTTTTTGTCATCACAATTTATGTTTCAAGCTTTTCCACATTCACCTTTGAGCCAAACAAGAGTATATTTCATGCAAGGTCTTATTGAAAAAAACACAAAAGAAAGACATGACAAGGCAAGAGGGAAAAAAGCAAAAGAATAAGCAAACATGGGACTCAAAAGAAAAGTAACATCCAAGATGGGAAACGAGAGACAAAGAAAAAGAACAAAATAAATGTGGGGCATAATGAAATGTGAATGCAATGCAAAGGAAAACTAAAATGCAACCATATGCACTCCTAATCTAACTAGCTATAAAATCAGGACTAAGCGAAATTAAATTTCCAATGTAGCCACCAAAGATGCTCCCAAACTGCAAACAGAAAGACATGAGAAATTAAAAACATTATAAAGTAATGTGAAAAAGCAAAGATAAAAACTTGAATATATTATATAAGAAATTAAAGGTCTTTGCTAAAGGAAAAAATAAGTGCCATAACAAGTAACCTTAACCAACCTACATCCTTACCTTTTTTATCACAACAATAATTATACAAATCTTGGAAGCTTCTTGTGAATGTACCTTCATTTTTTTTCATCCTTAGCAAACATCAAGTAAGATCAGAACTTGTTATTAACAACATAGCTTGTAAAGTAAGATCTCTCTAGCCAATTATAGATTCGAGCATGGAATTCCAAACAATCCTTTTGAAAACCCTAAAGATGATGGGAGAATAAACTGTCAATTATCACATCTTAATCATGACGAGAATCTTGCAAGGAAAATAAATCCTGATCTCATTTAGAAACCTTGTTAAGATAGTGAGGACCTGACATAACCATCAACAAAGACTAAAGTTCCTCAAATATTTGATAATAATTTGAACATTGAAATCATAAATCATGAAATCAATGGATTCAACCATATCAAGCGATGTAAAACAATTATCATTAGATATACTAATGGAAAAATTAGTATTGAAATGATAGTTGTTAGATCCAGTGCTATGATAAAATTGGAGGCTTAACATACAAGATCCTTGAATCTTGATCAGTTCCCTTTGTGTCCAATTGCAAACCAAACTAGTACTATGAAAGCCTAGGGAACTAAAAAGAAGTGTTGGCCTAGTAAATCTAGGAAATTGATTAAAACAACATGGTAGCAAAAGGTTAGAAGGATATGCTATAATGAGTCCAGTATCCATATCAACAAGATGGTTTTGATCTGTTAAATGATTCAAGAACTGAATGCTACTCAAAAGGATTGATTGGGCCAAAATGCAAATGATTAGCTTCATGACATTCAAACAAAGATTAGGAGCTGATTATTCACAAGAAATTTTAACAAGAAGAAATGCTTTAGCAAGTGATGATCTTTGTTTTGGTAGTCAAAATAATAGACTTGATTGCTTTATGCATCCATGAAATATATACATTCCAATACTAGGTTTAGTATAAGGGATTTGCATGAGGAAGAATTAGTTGAACATAATATTTTATCTTATTAGAGATTCTATATTGAGGATTAAGAGAATTAAATTGAAAATGCTGAAAATCCTTCAAGAAAGAGCTTACATCTAATGAAACAATGCTAAGAAAAGAATTATGCGAGATAATTTTAATATGACCTAGTTTAGAGACCTCATCGGGATTACAAGATCCTAGCATAACCATCCACTAAAGGTGGAGTGCCTCGACTTCTGATAAGTCCCCAAACATACACATATTGAATTATTGAATTATCAAAGCATGGTTAGGTCATTATTTGCATGAAGACAACTATCATCAATCATTTTAGCAGGAACATTGCGAGTCAGATGATAGCTATTGGAATCAGTCTCATCAGGTGTCTCAACATCACCAAATAGATTACCCAAATTGTAAGAGAGATGTTCAATAATTACCACATCATCTTCTTCGTCATGGGAAAAATTATCACCTTGTGTGGGCTTGAGATCTGATTCATCATAATGTGAATCAAAAGAACATGATATATTAATTGATTCATTACAAGCATCTCGACACAAGGGTTGGTGATTCGAAGAATAAATTCCTATGGGAAACTCTTCTATGATCAAATCATATGCTAGATCAAAGCTTTTAAAATACAAGTCTTCTTGTAAAAACAAGTGATCATCTAATAAACTCGAGCGCTCATCACCATGCATATCGGTGGAGTCATTATTTTCAGGGTGATGGTGTTCTAAGGTTTTATCCTGATTAAGGGCTTTGATTTCATTTGAATGATTACTAAGATCACAAGATTCTAGTTCATCCAAGAATGCATTAGAGATTTTTTAAGGTCTAAAATGGGCCTCCTAAGAAAAATGTACGACCAAAATAAACTTTATAAGAACCAATAGGATTCAAGAATGATAATGTCAACCATGGGGGATGATTCACCATTTTTGGAGTAAAAAATTAAAAAGATTAAAAATTATTAAAATAATAAAAACTATTTTTTCAACTTGTATTTCATTATCTCCCTAAAGTTTTACTCAAATTTTGAGCGGGAGTACTCGTTGGATGCAAATTTAATCCATCATCCAAGGAGTACCCATGCTGTATAATTTTTGATGACCCTGTTGCATGAGAAAATGAAAATGCATGAGAAAAACGTGATTGGCAATAATGCTTTTCATTATTTCTCATTTTCATATAGCAGGGTCCATCAAAAGTATGTAACATGGGTACTCCTTGGATGAGGATCAGTTTTTCCATCCAACAAGTGTTCCCACTCGAAATTTGAGTAAACCCATGGAGATAAGTTGAAATACAAGTTGAAAAAGTAGTGTTTTTATTTTTTCCATCTAAAATTTGATGATGTAATCTAATATTATTTTATTATTTCCACTATTATTTTATAATTTCCTTAGGAGGCCCATTTTAGACCTCAAAATTCCCCTAATGAAGGAACAACATCTTGACATAGAGGATTTTGAAAAAGGAAAGAGAGATTAAAATCATCTTCACCCTTTTCTCCTCTACTTGTGAAGTGTGACCATCTTGTATATGATTAAAACTTGAACCAACAAACTAAGGATCAAGAGGATTTGAAGAAAATTCTAGTGGAGCATATTGATCAAGTGGATCTAGGTACAAAAAATGATGAGATGTAGATCATGAAGGATGGAAGGTGTCCTGTGAAGAAACAATGATTTCAATTGAAATAGATTCAGGATCAATATTATGTGCATTATGGTCATGAAAAATTAAAGGATTAGCCTCCACCTCAGCCTCTATGAATTTAATAGAACATTCAAAGTCTTCTAATGCAAAGAGATAAAAGGAGGACGGGATGAATGGATCAACAATCTGATTTTCAAATTTCTTAATTTCAATAATATGACTAGAGACAACCTTGTTAGGAAATGAAAAGGGAGGAGGACAAGGGACAAAAGGAACAGTGGGTTCCTCCTTTGAAATTGGAGGTGTATCATGATTAATAATAGTTGGGAGATCGCTATTAACCAAGTATTGGGATTTATATTGCTTCAAGGAGATTTGAACCAAGCATTGAAACTTTTCTTTTTGATTCATTAAACTTCATTATGAGTCGATTAATTCTTTCATAAAAATCTTGGTAATCATACCTATCAAAGGCTTGATGAAGCTCCTTGAAGAGTTGTTAAAATGAATGAACATAAGTAGAAGGTAAGGCATGACACCATAGTTTAACTCTACCTTCAAAAGTGGTGAGTAATATACAAGCAACATCTTCACAATTGATTTCATGAGATTCAAAAAACTTGAGAAAATGAGATCTATGCTTGAATATGGATTTTCCACCCTCACCATCAAACTTAAATTGAGACAAGTTATAAAAAAATTCCACGAGGATTGAAAGTTTAAGATTTTATCTATTGGAAAAACATCCTGGGAGTATGATTTGGGAATGAGCCATTCAAGGTAAGAGATTCAAAACAAACTTAGCAGGATCAACTTGTAATCTGGTCCTCATTCTAGCACCAATTGTTGATGGAGCTAGAAATACGTCAACCAAGGGGGTATCCCTGGTATGATCAAGTCCCAATTATACCTCACATTGTTTGGAGTAGGGGCCCCAACCGAAAATACAGTATGTTTCTATTAATATTAGGATTCTTCCTTGGATGCAATTGTTAACATAAGACATTATACAACTAATCTTTGAAACAAGCAGGTAAGTTGACACTATGAGGCATACAATTGTAATGCATATAAGGTGCTTTCAAGGCAAGGAAAGAGAGTGTGAGCCTATAGAAGAAACGTAATAGTACCAAAAAGAGACACACAAGAGCATAAGGGGATCATTTGTTAACCTGAAAAATAGTTCACATATGGTTGGACACCTATTTATCATATATGCTCTACAAGTGACAACTTCAGCCTAAAAGTTATTTTTCAAATGCTTTTCCTTTAACATACTTCTTGCTATTTCCATAAAGGTCTTATTTTTCCTTTCTACGACACCATTTTTCTAAGGTATGTAGATTGTTGTAAATTGTTTGTGAAGTCCATGCTCCATGTAGAAATGTAGGAAGTCATTTAAGATGTATTTTCCACCTTTGTCAGTCCCCAAAACTTTGATGCAGTGACCACTTTTCTTTTCAACAAGAGCTTATTATTGACGCAAGTGCTCAAACACTTCGCTTTTTTGTCTTTGGAATTAAACCCATGTTTTCCTTGTGTAGTCATCTATAAATATCAAGAAATAATTGTTGCCACCAATTGATGGTGTCTGCATTTGTCCACATAAATTTGCATGAACAATCTCCAAAGGTAACTTCCCCTTGTTGACTTTCCTACTAAAAATGATTCTCTATGTTGTTTTCCCAAGATGCATCCTTCACACATTCTGACTGATTTTTCTATAAATGAAAATCCCTTTACCATGCCTTTCTTATGAAGAAAATTTAGACCTCCAAAGTTAAGATGTCCAAATCTTAAATTCCATAACCAGTTTTCATCGTGGACATTTGGTTGAACGTTTATTTGTGTGATAGCTACAACATTTCTTTCATATTCTTGTGAATTCATTAACAATTTTTCTTGTGCACCTTCTCCCTTCAAATATTGTTTTATATTTAGGGGAAACATTGTATTTCTTATCATTTGCACTTTTTCAATCAACTTCTTGCTTGGAAATTTATCCAAACTTGTGCATTCACCATTTTTTAAAAATACTTTGTAGCTGCTTTGCATGAGTTATCCAATGCTTATCAAATTGTTTTTCAAACCAGGAACAAAATATATATCTAAAATATACTTCTTATCCCCCTTATTTGATAGCATATTGACTCTTCCTTTTCCCATGAATGACACTTTGTTATCAATCTCTAATGTCACTTCATATTTTATACTTTCATCCAAATTAGAAAACATTTTTATGTTCCCTGTCATATGATTGCTACAACCAGAGTTTAGAAAGCATACATCCTTTTGCTTCTATTGTTCTACATTACATGCTAGAAACATATTGTCTTGGTTTTGATTTTCTTTTGTGAAATTTGCATTTGGTTTGTTACTAAGATCATGTTGTTTCTTTCTACATTCACTTTCATAATTCTCATTTCTTACAATAATGACATTGAACTTGAGATTTATCATACCTCTGACCTTGTGCTTGATTTTGGCTTGAGTTTTGACTTAGATTTTGATTGCTTCCTCTTCCACTAGATATTGAAGGGCTTCCTCTTCCACCTCTATGTGGGCTTCCTCCTCTTCTAGCATTTGATCTTCCTCTGCCTCTACCTTGACCAATTGAGACTTGTATCTTGAAGGCATGCCCCATTGAATAATTTATCTTTCTATCTAACCTATGTTCATGATAAATCAGTGATGCATGAAGCTCATCCACTAAAAATTGTGAGAGATCCTTTGTCTCTTCTATGGCCACAACAATAGGGTCAAATCTTGTTGGAAAACTTCTTACAAAATTCTCAACTATTCTCCTTTCATCAAGTGTCTCTCCTTAAGACTTTATTTGAGTAACCAATTTGATTACTTGTGTGAAATATGTGTCTATTGTCTTAGAAACCTTCATACATATGGTTTCAAAATATCTTCTTTACATTTGTAGCTTTGTTGTTTTCACTTTTGTCATGTCTTGATATGTTTAATGGAGAATGCCCCAAGCTTAATTGGACATTTTTGTTGCCTTAATACTTGGAAATATGCTCTCATGTACTAGTTGAAATATATAAAAGAGGGCTTTGGAGTCCTTCTTCCTATTGTCTCTCAACACATGTTTTTTTACTTGTGTCAATGCATTGTATGCTACTACATCTGCTGGTTCTTGGAACACATTTCTACCAAATCCCAAATATATTGAGAGACAAACAAAGCCTTCATTGTAATTTCCCAATAATTATGGTTCATACCATTAAACTGACGTAATTGAGGATTTTTCAAGCTTTCTCTTGAATCTGCCATTTCTGACTAGTAAAAAAGAACTTGACTCCTTGCTAGTAAATATGCTATAGAAAAACTGCCTTCAAGCAACCTTTGACACCTGATAAATCCTTGCAATAAAAACCTGCTCTAATAAACTATGCATACTCACAAACTTTCTCACTGGTAAATGTTCCCTATTCTAATACCATGTGAAGAAAAAAGACAACAGATAAACTAAAACATATAACATGGAGTAAAAAAAAATAAAACATAGTACTGCATTGGACTAATGCAATTAAGATTTCAAAACAGAGTGCACAACAAAATGTGTTTGTATATTTCAAAGGAGGAAACTCATTTACAAGATTAACCAACAGAGACTTCAACTCCTTTTAGCCCATGGTAAATTCATTGTTTTACAGATTTCTTTCACGCCCCTGTTATACACAATGAATACTTTGTTTTCATGCACACAAAACAAAACAATTGAGAACTCCAGACAAGGTGAAAAAGACAAATATGAATTAACTTTTTTATACATCAAGACATCAAACTTAATAGAGAACACTAATAAAAATCATGACATAGTGTTTAGTACTGCACAACTTCACAGTGATTACGTGCATATGCATATAGGAACATTATGTGGTCAACCAAGTAATAATAATCTACATCAAACTACCCGTAGATATTTACATGAATTAATTGATGAATGTAATGTTAGGATGGGAGAGTTGTACGCAATCCAAAAGTCCATTTACATTTGCATCCTGCATTTCACATGGCTTTTAATATTTACTTTTACCATTCTTTTTAAATACACTAAATGCTTTTCTTCTATAGAGGCATCCTGTTAACAAGAGCAAGAGGGCTTGTGAAAGTAATTATTTCGCTAAACTGTTGCAATAGGTGATCTACTCTAGACAAATTCACCCAATACTTTCATTTAGACCCAACCACAAGCAACCCAATCATGTGAAGGCATAAATATACTTATTTTGATAGATGCTTCCTATCAACATGAACAAGTGGGCTTGTGAAAGCAATCTTTTGGCTAAGTTGCTGCAACAAGGTCACATTAGAGAAATTTTGAGCTAAAAAATGGGCCTCAAAACAAAAATATACAACCAAAATCAAATTTATAAGAACCAATAGGATTCAAGATGATGATGTCAACCATGGGGGATGATTAACCATTTTTGGAGTAAAAAAATAAATATATTAAAAAGTTAAAAAAATACGTTTTCAACTTGTATTTTCAACTTATCTCCCTACGATTTTACTCAAATTTCGAGTGGGAGCACTCGTTGGATGTAGAATTTAATTCCTCATGCATGGAGTACCCATTTTAAATATTTTTGTTGCACCCTAATATACGAAAACTGAGAAATACATGATAAAACGTTATTTCAATCACATTTTATCATGTATTTCTATTTTTCGTGTAGCTCAGTCCATCAAAATTATGCAACATGGGGACTCCTTGGATGACGAATTAAATTTCGTTTCCAATGAGTGCTTCTGCTCAAAATTTGAGTAAATCCGTAGGGAGATAAGTTGAAAATACAAGTTGAAAAAGTAGGTTTTTCTTTCTTCCCTCTAAAATTTGATGATGTAATCTAATATTATTTTATTATTTCCACTATTATTTTATAAAATTACTTAAGAGGCCCATTTTAGACCTCAAAATTTCTCTGATGTATACTCTACCAAATTCATCCAAGACTTTTATCTAGCCCATGTGAGAATCTAATGTATCGTCTCCATTTACTGACATAAAGGATACAGACTCACAAGCAAACTTCGGAGTACCCAATATTCTATTTATGGCCCTTTCTAACATTGGCTACAAGAGCTACGGGTAAAGACCAAAATATTTTTCCCCACATGAATTGAAGTGACATAAAATATTAAGGATTTACTTTGTCTACTCCTAGTAAAAGGCAAAGTTATTGATGTATGCTCTCTTAATTTAGTAGCCCCTTTATATACTACAAAACTAAAGTGATATATTATGAGATTCACCAAAGTTCCCAATTGCAACTTGACTAGCCATAAAATGGGATACTTAAGATGTTGAAACCAAATTCCCTGTGAGATGTGAAGATATTTGGAAAGCCCAACTTTGTTCACCTTTAGGAGTAAGGTGTTTGAGTGGTTGGTGTTTAACAAGCATCGTGAGTCAAGATAGTGTCTACCATTCATGAATAACAAATGGTTGCATATTAGAAAAACTTGTTGAGTTTGAAGAAAACTCAACATAATTTCCACCATTCAGGAATAACACATGGTTTCCTAGTAGAAAAACTTGTTGAGTTTACAGCATAATCACAATTCAAACTCAGCTCGGCTCAAAAGAATGAGATATTTGTACTTGACGGAAATTCAAACTCATAGTCCAGGAATATGACTTGAGAGAAATGAATTCAACTCGCAAATCCTCATGGGTCAGACTCTGACCTGCTATTACAGGTCAAGTTTTTCACAAATTATCGGACCACTAAAAACCCCAGTCTGACAAAAAATTTAAATTATAAAATCAAAATCATCGTGCTCAATTTTTTTTCACGTTTTACTACCATCTATCCTCCTAGCTTTTGCAAAGTCCAAATAAAATTCTCACACTTAGGCCTTGCCAATTTTTAGTTGAATGGAGATTATTGAGGATGAGTTTAGAAACAAAGAGTTTCTAGTGCATTTCTATTTATTAAATAGATGCTTCAAGTGGACACAAGCTAGCAACAATTTTAAATATTGGATATTACAAGAATAAGATACCCTCACAATCTTAGGTTATGTAGCCATCATAAGGGAAATTTATTCAATCAAAATCACCCAAAACTTGCATTTGGCCCAAGTCCATTCAATAGCCCACTTGTACAAGCATGACAACACATGAGGGGAAAACATGCCCCCATCGAGGGTAAATATGTACTTGGGAATCTGAATATTGTTGAGAATAACAACACCCTCTCTTTTCTTACCAACCAAGCCATGCATCTTGATAGAATAACTACAACTTACTATTAATTCATTCTCTTTGTTAGACTTCTTCAAATAGAAAAGCGTCGTTATTGGGTGTACAAAGATGGTCAGTAAGCCATAACCCTTGCTAGTCTTCTTCAATAGAATACTGCCATTCTTGGGTACAAATGGATGGTCAAACAATCTCTTAGAGTATAAACACTATAAGAGGAGATGATGTGCAACCATTAATGGATACGCTTCCCCTTTTCATTTGGGTGATGTTCCAATTTTTAGATTAGAGTTGGTTGATTAAGGTGTATTATGTTTGTAGTCAATTGGGTGAAGTTGTTGTAGATTAGAGTCCACAACCAAGGGTTTAGCCAGAATTGGGTCCTTTAGAAAGGGTGTAGCCTATCTTGAGTTGGGACAAAGAGAAATATGATGGGACGCCCTGCCTCTGCAACGAACAAGAGGTATTTGACTCTACAACATCACAAATTGACCCACATATGCATAGTAATGAAAAAATTGGTACAGTTAGAATGCGATATTAATAAGTAAAATGGGTGAATGATATAGTTAGAATGTAGTGGTTGCAAGTAATTCTCCAACAATTAATTTCATTTTTTAATAAGTTATAGATTTCCTTCAATCATTGGCACAAATGCTCCAGTACTTCTTGGCCTCATTACAGATTAGGACAATCACAAACATCAACCTCATCCAAAGAAGAGCATTGTTCAACACCTGTAAGATTTTTTAGCTTACAAAAACTAGTGAAATGTAGTAGTCAAAGCTTTATGAGATGCCCCAACCCTTGTATGCTCTTTAGATCTCTGCAATCATAAATACTCAATTCCTCCAACGATACCAAATGTTGGACACCTGGGAGTCTTCATATGTTGGGAGAATCATAAACCTTTAGCAATCTAAGGTTTTTAATGATTTGTAAACTGTTGTGGATATTCCACTGGACAGTTCATCACAGTAGATCTGATAATAATATATTGAAATATCATATTTTTACACTATTATAGTTTGATTAAAATTCTAGATCTGTAGATTTTACTATAACTAGTGCATGGATGCGAATGGAAATTATGTAGAAAAGTAGAGAATGAAAAAATAAGCTCACACACACATAAGACACAAGATATTCTCTTTGGGAAACCCTTTCAGGAGAAAACCAAGCTGGAAGGTGAGGTTGCTTTGCTCTCTTTCTATGTCTGGAAATATGGTTGTAGGTACAAAGAAGTAATGCCTATGGCCCATGGGCTGCTATAGTGCACAAATCCTCTTTGTGTGCTCTCCTATCTCTCCTAGCTATCTTTGCTCATTGACGAAACAAAATACTCTCGAAAGAATGGAATGCCTCTTCCTCCTAGTGGCCTGATCACAACATAGTCTAATAGCCTACTAGTGGTTAAGTTTGACTACATCAACTCTTAACTAGAGTTACAAAATATACTCTTATAGAGTATTTTACATAAAAAAACACGTGGCTAGCCCCTTTTCCATGAATAATGGGGGCCAACGTGGGATCCTCCCGGACTATAGGTGTGAAAACACGAAGGTCAACTTCTGAGTGGCATAAATTTTGCATACAGACTCCAATTCATGCGCTTCTTGCATCGTTGAAATGGTATCTAGGTGTAGAATAGCATGCAAATGTGCTATGCTACAGCGTCAAAGTTTCACCCACAAAAAAATCATTTGATGCCTCAAAATTCTCCCGAAAGGTTTCAGACCCCGTTATGCCAAACTGGGTCCCACTGGTAAAAATAGTCCTATGAGATGATACCTTCACTTTTTCCACTCCAAATGCATCGTGATGGATGAAAAACAATATAATTATCCAATTTGGATCACCTGGCCTCATTGCAGATTGGGACATTCACATACATCAACCTCCTCCAAAGAAGAGCAGTGTTCAACACCGGGTATCTTTTATATCTTACAACAACCAATGACATGTAGTAGTCAAAGATTTAAGATATGCCCCAACCCTTGTATGCTCTTTATATCTCTACAATCATAAATACTCAATTCCTCGAATGATGCCAAATGTTGGACACCTGGGAGTCTTTGTATGTTGGGGTAGTCATAAATCTTTAGCAATCTGAGGTTTGTAAGCTTCCCTAACACTTCAATTCTCATGAGATTTAAACAACCAATAATTAACTCCTCTAGTGGTTATATTTTGCATGCCTTCGTAGCTAAAAAAATATTCGTTGTAACTTTGTGAGCTTCCCCAACCCTGTTATTCTCCTCAATCTTTGACACCTGAAAACACCCAACACCTCCAAAGACATCAACCTTTCAAAAACGGAGAGGTTCTCTATGTTTGCACAATGGACGATGTAGAGAATTTGGAGTTCTACCAAACCACAAATCCCTGCTAT
>APFE031377408.1:9998-27076 GCA_000404065.3 Pinus taeda
GTGGTAGTTGACAGACTTACCAAGTATGCACACTTTTGTGCATTATCACATCCATTTAAAGGCAGTACAATTTCTACTACATTTATGGAAACAATTCAAAAGCTACATGGAAACCCAAAGATTATTGTAAGTGACAAAGATCCCATTTTCACTGGAAATTTTTGGACAGAATTATTTTCTTGTTTAGGTACTCAGTTAGCCCATATTTCATCTTATCATCCTCAATCGGATGGGCAAACTGAGATAGTAAACAAACGTTTGGAAGGATATCTTCGTTGCTTTGTATCTGATAAACAAACATAATGGGTCAAATGGTTGCATCTAGCTGAATGGTGGTATAACACTTCCTTCCATACAACAACAAAAATGACCCCATTTACGGCACTTTATGGATATCAACCACCATCCATCACATCATATTTAAGAGAAAATTCTAAGGTTCAGGCAGTGGAACATCACATCGAACATCAACAACAAGTCCTCCAACGCTTAAAGGATAACCTCATGTTGGCACAGAATAGAATGAAACAACAATCAACATCCCAGTGAAAGAAGTTTTGATGTAGGTGATTGGGTATTCCTACGGCTACAACCATATAAGCAAATGTACCTCAAACAAGCTAAGAAGGATAATAAATTATCACCAAAGTATTATGGTCCGTACAAGGTGTTGCAAAGATTGGTACTATGGCATACAAATTGGAGCTTCCTGCAGCTTCTCGATTGCACCCAGTTTTCCATGTTTCATGTTTAAAGAAGGTTATAGGCGACAAGCTCCCAGTTCAAACAATATTGCCAGAACTGGACGAGGAAGGAAAAATTATATTGGAACTGGAAGCAGTCACAGAAACAAGAACTCGACAACTACAAAATCGATCAATTTCAAAGTATCTTATCAAGTGGAAGAACTTATCTGCTGAAAATTCCACATGGGAGGATGAGAATTTTATACAAAAGCATCCAGAACTACTCAGGCGTTGAGGACAACACTTTTTTGAAGGAGAGGGGCATGTTGGGTCCCTATAATACTAGTGATTACCACATTACTATTGTAGTTATACCCATTATTAATATTGTTGTGCCCCTATTGCCCCCATATTATTATTACCGAGCCCCATAGAATCCCTCTATTGTTATTTTTGTGGCTTTATATTATTATTGTTAGGTCGGCTAGATTATATTGTGACTCCTTAGACTCCTATATATAGAAAGGAGGTTTTGTCATTTGAATCATCTAAGAATTGTTCATTTATGTAATGTAAAGGAGGTTGCCCCCTCAAAGAGGCTGAATTCTAATGCGTTGATCTATCTTTTCTATATTTTTCTTGAGCTGGTTTCATAACACTCTGCTTGGTGCATGATGGGTGCTTGTGGCTGGAGGAGCCCATCCCCATCACAGACCATTTGATTCACAGAATTACTAGGATCCCTTGCAAAGGGGAGGACCCAACAAACATATCGGAGGGAAAGAGTGATGTCTTGGCCATCACGGAGGCCATGAAGAAGAAGTTTAAAATAGAGAAGAAGAAGAGAGGATACACCATAGCATTTTACAACCCTGCAGTCAAAGTCGCGATGCAGATATTGGTAAGAAAGGTTATGCAGAAGTACCGCGTGGATGAGGTGCATGGGCCAGTGGTTGCACTAGGAGCGCAATGCACAAAAGGGGTCCAATTCAACTGGGCAAACTACTTATGCAGAGAGTTCCTTGAGAACTTCCATGAGGCAGAGGAACATGGAAAAAATTTTCACTATGCCTGGCTTCTGTTGTCCATAGTACTGGTTGCATGGGAATTTCCCGAAGATAGCCAGTTCCCGACAATCGCACAGGACCTTCAGGATGCAGCAAAGTATGCTTCGTTGTGGGCAACCAAGGATGCAAAAAGGATAAGGGATAGAAAAATATTTTGGGTGTTAATGGAGATGAACATCAGAATGGGAATTAATTGCAACTATTTACAATAGTCTATAGATCTTAGCGGAGTTCAAGGCAGATTTCCACCATGTTTACATCAGGGCGCGGAAGGACCCCGCGAAGACATGGCGCGAGCTACCCTATATGGTGACGATGGCATATTCACAGTCCTTAAGTCATGGCCGCTGGAGTGGTGCGCTCCAGCCAGCTCCGCGATGGAAGAAAAGAAGTTTGCCGTGCAGCGGAAAAAAGGAAGAGGCAAAATTGTGGATGGCGCAATTGGCAGAAAAGTGTAGAAACGAAGCAGCAACAGTTAAGTCCCAGATGGCACGTGATGCTGTGAAGTTGGTGAAAGAGCAACAGAAGAAGAGCACAAAGGATAGAAGTCACCTTCACCCAAGCCGGAGACCGATACAAAGCAAGGTGGCGCAAACCCGCAGGAAACGTCTGCCCAACTAAAATGTCCATGCCCAAGAGAGCAGGTAGGGCCATGAAAGAAGTCAAAGGCTTCAAAGACTTCGTTCGACTTGATCAACCTCACTGAGGGGGATCTACACGAAATTGGCGAGACGGTGAGGGACGTCACTACAGAGGCCCTCCAGCAGTTCAAGGAGGAACACCAAATGGTGTTGGGGGCTCTTCGGGCACAAATACAAGAGTTGCAGGTGCACACTCCATAGGATGGCACTGTGTCAACCAGCCTCATAGTAGGCACGTCCACAGCCAAGGAAATGCTGCGTGCCCAGATGACCAACACCATAGTGCTGCTCGATGGAGCACTCGTTACAGAAAATGAGGCTGACAGGCCTATGGTTAGTGGGTTGAAGGGAACCGGTTTAAATGTAGTTGCGCTCCCTCAGGAGACGCTCTATGTTTTGCAGGATGGAATCACTACAAAACTACGAGCTAGGGAGGGTCGCATGCTCTAGGTAATTAGTGAGTAGCACATCAACATTGAACAGGGTAGCTTGTAGCGCAACGAGGTAGTTGCGTAGAACTGACAGATCATTCAGGTGGTCAAGGAAGCCTGCCAGATGATCCCAGAGTTGGCCATCCAAGTAGAGGAACCGGTGGAGGTGCGCGTCCGGGAATTAGCAGCAGGGTGCGTGAGGCAAAGGAAGAAATGGCTAGCATTCAACTGGAGCTAAATCTTCAGATAATCGAACTGAAATTGAAGGCGCAACCTTCAACTCCGCTAGAGGTTAAGGAACAACGCGCCATCACGATTACAATAGCAATAGCAAAGGTTAACAATGCAGTGACAGACTGCACAAAGCTGTTCGAGCAGTCATTCAAGGTTCTCACCACCCTGCAGGAGGACCTGAATATATAGCGTCTAGAGACAGAGGTGCGTGAGGTGCAACAAAGATATGACGAAGTAAAAGGGACAGCGCAGACGGTTTCCCTTACACAGAGGCTTGCAAGGATGCAATATGCGAAGCGCTCAAGGAGCAGGTGGATGTTTCTCGGCATAACGAAGCAGTTTTGAAGGCGTGCCTACAACTGTGGATTGTTGAGGCATATATCATTACAACCTCCATTGAAGCAAAGTTCGCGCAGCTGGAAGCAACATAGGAAAAGGTTCAGGGTAGCAATTTAGCCACAGCGGTCTCCGAATAACGCATAGAGGAGGTACAATAGGCAACCGCTCAGTGCGTTGCCTATCTTGCAACGAACTAGGTAGAATTGGGAGGTATTTGCGCAAATATATCTGCACCGATAAAATGACTTGAGGGTGAGTCACGATGTTTGTGTTGGGGGCCTGTTGGGCCAGGATCCCCCAAGGGAAGTTTTGTGGCTTAGAGCCCAGCTCTTAGTCAAAAATTGTAATTCCGATGTAAAGGCTCTGCATTTTGTGTGCATGGAGCGCATAGCTTGTAAAAGAGTCAAAAGGATGTCTTCCCTTAATTTCATTAATTGTAAAGTCGACTATAGAGATTTATCGATGGTCCGCAGACCATGGGTTTGTATAAATAGAGCAAGGCTCTGTTGAAAATTGGCAAGAAGAAATTGCTAAAAATAGAAGTGGTAAAAATAACAGTCTAGGTATCAGTGCTGGATTGAGCAACAGGGAATGAAAAATGGAAGTGTTAAAAATAGAAGTTCTATTTTTAGCAGTTCAAGTTGGATTCCTATTTTTAGATAGTCCCTGGTCTAAAATAGGAAGTAAAATTCGAATTTTGTCTTACCAGCAGTTTGAATATTAATTAATTAATTCAGGTTGAGTTAATTAGTTAAGGAAAATCAAACTTGAAGTCTTTGTGAGAACACACAATAGTTTCTCCACTGATTTGGGAATGTGTCCTTGATTTTCTCCAATGATTGAGGAATTAAGGATTAGTTCTATATTGAGAGGATCAGTTGACTTAGCTTAACTTAGTCAAGTCTAGTTAGATTAATTTAACAAGTTGTTAAATTAATGAGATTCAGTTTGTTGATGCTTGCATGAATGTGACAACTGGTATTTTTAGATAACTGAGTATTCACTCATGGATAACTTATGCATGGTAGTTCAGACAGAGACCTAGTTGATATCAGATGAGGGACAATGTACTATAAGTTGCTAGGATATTCCTAGGGAATATTCCTTGCATGAGGAAGGAATATTATTCCTTCTAGTACTGCGTGGTTGGACCTGAGGTGACAACATATATGATTTGGCCAATTCACACATATTATGTAATTGGACCCCAATCAAAACTGCGCAAGGAAATAGGGGCTTGGAGGACTTGTGGAGCCTATATATACAGGCTAGATAGTCCATGAGCTACATCATCAGAGTATAGAGAGAGCAGGATAGCTTTTGAGGTAATTCTTTTTGTATGTTGTTGAGGATTTCCACTTGATTGATAATAAAGAGATGGGGTTTTAGGCTGGTGCTTTTCCCAGATAAATTATTCTGTGTTATGTGTGATTGATTCCTTCTTATCAGTTATATGTGTTCATGCTTGATGTTGCTCATGGTTGATTAGCTTCTGCAAAGTTTATGGTAGATGTAGATATAGTATTATGCTTTAGTACATTGCATATATCAGTTTGATCTGCAGGTGATATTTCTACACGATATCAGTGAGCTAGGTGATTTGTAGAGAAGTTTCTACATGGTATCAGAGCATAGGTGATCAAGGAATAACAATATACAAGAAGGAAGAAATTTGTGGTTTCTGGATATAGATATCGAGTTCTTATCACATTTCAAATTTTATCAATGGCATTCTATGGTTTGAGGCTTGAGTATGCACTGAATGGCAGCTCAAACTATATAGCCTGGAAGGATCACATGGAGGCAGTATTAGAGGATAATGGGGTGAAGGACTTCATTGATCAAGAAGTCCCCAAGCCTTCAGGATCTAATGCCCAAGAGTTGGCGGAATGGAGGAAGTGTGTGGCTAGAGCTAGGAGAATCATCCTGGAGCGAGTTCGAGATCACATAGTCTCAAGCCTCCAAGGGAAGGAGAATCCATTTTTGATGTGGAAAACATTGAAAGATATTTATGAGAACAACAATGATTAGAGGAAGTTGGCACCGAAGGACAAACTTCGAAAATCAAGTGTGGAAAGGGCGACACGATCTCTATGTATCTGACCAAGCTCACCACATGCAGGGATGAGCTTGCAAGTGTAGGGGTTGTGACAACTGATGATGACATGGTGACTCTTGCACTCCTTGAACTTCCTAAGAGCTAGCATAGCTACCAGGACTTGATTAATGGAAGAGAGAAATTGCCAAATTGGGAACAACTATGGTCGAATTTGATGCAGGAGGAGATCAAACGGAGCACCAGAGACGATTCTTCATCCATGGAGGATGAAGAGAACTGTGCCTTAGCAAGTAAGGTGAAGAAGGGGAAGGAGAAGGTTTCTCTTCCCGAATCCAGTTCTTCCCATGGTGGGAAGAAGGTTGACAAATCGAAAGTACGATGCTTTCATTGTCATGAGGTGGGCCATTTTGTTACAAATTTTCCACTGAGGAAATCTAAGAAGGGATATGGGGAAGGATCTGAAGGTGAGGCACTTGCTTCACAGTTCGAGTTGGATTTCAAACTCTTCGCATGCATGGTTTCATCCATGGTGGGAAGTTGTTGGTTTCTTGATAGTGGAGCTTCTTTCCACATGACCGACAACAAGAGTTTGTTCAGTACTTTGGAGGAGAAAGATTTCGAGATACTCATAGCAATGGGTAATGATGAAAATTATAGTGTCTCAAGTGTAGGCACGATTATTTTTCAGAGGGAGCATGGAGCTCACCTTACCTTGACCGATGTCAAGTATGTACCAGTACTAAAGAGAAACTTGGTGTTGATCGCGATGTTGGAAGACAGAGGCTATGATGTAGTCTTCAATAAGGGAAAGGTTTTCCTTAGACACATCACCATTAGATAGGTGAAGCAGATTGGTTCACGGGTCAAGAACTTGTATGCTCTTGAGGTTTAAGATGCATACAAAGCCTTGAGCAGCAAGGCAACTGATGGAGACTTGGTGGTTGAGAGGGAGGGTATATTACCTCTCAACATGCAGCGCCAGAAGAAGTCTCAGACGATTGTGGAGGAGCCATGATTGGTGCAGCAGCTTCAGGAGGTTGTGGAGCAGCCACAATAGGGGAATCTGAGTGGAGATCGAGTAGAGACATCTACTCATGCAGAGACCTCCAGTAGGGGGAAACTTAAAGCCATGTGGGATGAGGGATCACATGTAGCCATTCCTCCAGGTAGGAGGTGGGGTGATGTAGAGTGATCGTCCCAAGGATGGGGGGGAGGATTCTTGAGGTACCCAACCTCTTGGACGAGACCTTGCTACGGGAGCCCCGATGTGGAGTAGCAGGAATTGACTAATTGGGTAGAGACATATGCAGATGGAGCGACAGAGAAAGCTATAGTGCAGGGAATCCCAGGACAACGCAAAGCATGCAAACTGCAGCAATGCGAGAGGCACAAGTGTGTTGCACAGTGCAGGGTAGCACAGAGAAGGGTGCAATGGTGCGAGATGCATGGAGATGTTGAAGTAGTGCAGAGGTCAGAGAGGGATCACTTGTCAGTAGCAGGTAGAGCTTCAGCAGAGTATGTTTCTAGCCCAACAGAGAGGTCAATTGGGAGTTTTTTTGTTCTGAGAGTTGCTGGAGCAACCACACTTGGTAGATGTGTTACATGCAGAAAATTCCATAGGTACAGGATCGGGTTTGAGAGGAAGCCTTTCTTGTCGAGAGGGAGTGTTGAAAATTGGAAACAAAAAATTGCTAAAAATAGAAATGCTAAAAATAGCAGTTTGGGCATCAGTGTTGGATTGGGCAACAGGGAATGAAAAATGGAAGTGCTAAAAATAGAAGTTATTTTTTTAGTAGTTCAAGTTGGATTCCTATTGTTAGATAGTCCCTGGTCTAAAATAGGAAGTAAAATTCGAATTTGTTCTTACCATCAGTTTGAATATTAATTAATTAATTTAGGTTGAGTTAATTAGTTAAGGAAAATCAAACTTGAAGTCTTTGTGAGAACATGCAATAAGTTCTCCACTGATTGGGGAATGTATCCTTGATTTGCTCCACTGATTGAGGAATTAAGGATGAGTTCTATATTGAGAGGATCATTTGACTTAGTTTAACTTAGTCAAGTCCAGTTAGATTAATTTAACAAGTTGTTAAATTAATGAGATTCAATTTGTTGATGCTTGCATGCATGTGACCACTGGTATTTTCAGATAACTGAGTATTCACTCATGGATAACTAATGCATGGTAGCTCAGACAGAGACCTAGCTGAGATCAGATGAGGGATAGTGTACTGTTAATTGCTAGGATATTCCTAGTTAATATTCCTTGCATGAGGAAGGAATATTATTCCTTATAGTACTGCGTAGTTGGACCTGAGGTGACATGTATGATTTGGCCAATTCACACATGTTATGTAATTGGACCAAAATCAAAATTTTGTAAGGAAATAGGGGGTTGGAGGATTTGTGGAGCCTATATTTATAGGCCTAGATAGTCCATGAGCTACATCATCAGAGTACAGAGGGAGCAGGATAGCTTTTGAGCTGATTCTTTTTGTATGTTGTTGAGGATTTCCACTTGATTGATAATACAGAGATGGGGTTTTAGGCTGGTGCTTTTCCCAGATAAATTCTTCTGTTATGTGTGATTAATTCCTTATTATCAGTTATATGTGTTCATGCTTGATGTTGCTCATGGTTGATTAGCTTCTGCAAAGTTTATGGTAGATGTAGATCTAGTATTATGCTTTAGTACATTACATATATTAGTTTGATCTGCAGGTGAAATTTCTACATGATATTAATGAGCTAGCTGATTTGTAGAGAAAATTATACATGCTCTAAGTATTTTGATAGCATAGTGGAAGTTGGACATATGATGTATGCGAGATAGATATGAAGTGTAAAGTCTAGTTTTTGGTCGTAGAGTAGGAGAAGGCTATGCAGTTGAGTGTGCAAAGGCCTATTAGTCTACAGCTGAGTGTGCGGACCCCTGCAGTTGAGTGCGTAGGGCGAGTCGAGTCTATAACAGTTGGAAGTAATAATAAAGATAAGTTTCATATCATTTTTGCGTATTTATTTCCTGTTTTATGCATTGAATATATTGGGTATGAATTGCACTTACACTGTTTATATGATGCGCAAATGTATATAACTATGTTGATTAAGTGAATGCAATATATAATATTTGTTTACACGAAGTTAACTAAGATTTGTTAAGAAGATAAGTAAGATACATAGTGTAGTTTGGGGAAACAACGCAGGTCGCTGCCATAGCAACGTGAAAGCATCTCAGACCCTGGTTAGGGTTATGCGAAAGATGATTATAATAGATCACGGAGGTATTGAATATTAGAACATTGTGCGAAGTGACCTGCACAAAGGTAGGCACAGTTGGACTAAATCGAAACCACAGACATCTCAAGGGTGTGGAAACTTGGTTCCAATATCCCCCCATACTACTTCGGATGAGACTTTAGTCTGCGCTCCGCAGGTTGATGTTGAAAGGGCCAATAGTGTAGGGATTTGTTTTGCTAAATAACTCAGAACCTGTGTCAGGTCTCCATAAGCCAACACCTTGCCTTTGCTGGAACTAGGATCATCAAAATTTCTTCCATGATTCCTCACATCCTTGTTGTTTGAAGCATTAGGGTTTGCATCATTCTTGCTTGAGGATTCACCTGCATAGCCAAGACCTGATTTATCAAGGGGAGACCTTTGATGACTCAGGATATCATCTAGGTTTTGAGAACTTTTAAAGTTCTTATTCAGCACGTCAACTTCCTTTTTAAGAAAGGCAATTTCTTCCTTCATTTTCTTACATTCTTCATCCTTCTTTGATAGTATGATCTCCATTTCTTTTTTCATCTTGGTTTCTTCACATGATTGGGCCTTAAGCGAAATGATTTCTAATCTTAAATTGCTGATGTCATCATCCTTTTCTTCTAGTTGGCACATCATGGTGTTTCTCTCCTTTTCTGCTTCATCAACTTGTCCTTCTATGAATGCCAAAGCTTCCATCACCTTCCCAGCTCCTTGTGCTCTATTCCTTGCTTCTTGTAGTTGAGATCTAAGGGAGGGTACCTCTTTCTTGTATTGACCAATCTCTGCTTCAAGTTTGTTCAAGTTCTTGAATCTTTGTTCAAGGTGGCTTGGCAAATTTTCTTCCCTTTTCTTTTCCTTATTCAATTGATTTGTCATGGATATGACTTCTTCATGATGCTTTCTTTTGTTTTGATGAAATTCCTCCTTAAGTTTGGTGAGCTCCTCATCTCTTTGTTGTACTTGAAGCTTGAAAATGTCAACTTACTTCCTTGTCTTGTCCTGGTCACCATGTTGTGCTTTCTTCTTAAGTTCCTCATTTTCCTTTTTTCAAACTATTAATCTCTTCCATGGCAGCTATAAATTTAGTCAAGAGATCTTCTTCAAAGTCTTATTTGCTTTCTTCTTCTTCTACGTCTTCTTTGGCCTTGATGTCATCATTCTTATTTTCATCTTCCTTGATGGGTTATGTATTTCCTTCTTGATTTCCATCATATTCTTGACTAGAGGTCATGGTCAATTCTCTTTTTGAGTGAAGGTCATGAAGTTTTTCCCATGTATATTTTGTTGAAGAACATTTTTCCAAATTGTCCTTTATAGAATTTGGTAGCCCATTCAAAATTATCTTCATTTCTCTTGGATTTACCGTCCATCGTGCTATCATTAATCATTAATTCCCATAGTACGACGCCTTGATTCATTAAGAAATTTCTCATTCTTACCTTCCATATATCAAAGTTTCCATTGAACACTGGAACTTTCTCAATTTGATTGTCTTCAATTTTCATGGTTGAGAAAGAGACATCTTTAGGAGGATTGGAGGATTTCTTCCTTGTCTTTTCCATTTGTGTTCTAAGGATCAACCTTTAAGCTTCTAGGCTTTGAGTGAAGGTACTAGATTTGAAACCAATTGTTGGAAATAATGAGAGGGGGGTGAGTCAATATTTATTTTCAATTGTTATTTTTACCAATTAGATCACTTATATTTAGAACACAAAATGAACAATAAGAATAAAATATTTTATTAATTTCTTCTTTACAACAAATCAAGTACAATATATGTAGGGATCCAACCCTGGATCAAGAGACTGATCTTCAATCTCCCAAGCTCCAACCTGTTTTTTTCCAAGCACCAACTTGGACTTCCAAGGCTCCAACCTTGTCAATTTAGAGGCACCAACCTCAAGGGCTCTAACCCTATATCTGGTTCAGGCTCTGACCTAGTTTCTTGAGGACTCTGATCCTCTAGGGCTTCAACCCTATCTTCCGAGGCACCAACCTTGTCTTTTCGAGGCTCCAACCTCTTGGGCTCCAACCCTTGTTTTACTTCATTAAGATATATTTGGTTATACTTCACGGCTCCAAATGTCTTCTTCAACGAGCCATGTCAATATCCAGCTTCAACAATGCCCTTGATCTCCAAATCACTTAGCTCATCAATGACAAATTTGTCTTCTCAAAAATGTGTCTCCACAACTCTTCATGTTACCCAAACAAAACTTCTTCAAGGTCACCTCATGATGGCTTCAATGCATCATGGTCTTCAATGATCTCCACAAATCTTCAATATGTTGCTTCAAAAAGTTCTCCAACCCTTCCCTATTCTTTTCTCAAGAGAAGACTTCAAAAATATCTATTTCTCCAATCCCAATAAATCAACACTTTGACCACAACAACTAGGACAACTTCGACCACAACAACTACAACAGCTTCGGCCACGACAACTACAACAACTTCAACCATTTTTAACTACAACAGTTTCGACCACGACAACTTTGACCACAGAAACTACGACAACTTTGACGACAGAAACTATGATAGCTTTTACCACGACAACTTTGACCATGAAAACTACGACAACTTTGAGCATGGCAACTATGGCATCTCCGACCAAGATTTTAAGCCCAAACAAAATTATCCTTTTTATTTCGTCCTAAACAACAATCTCCTTATTCTCCTTGACCTTTTGTCTTCTTTTGTACTTCGTATCTTTGAAATCTTGCTTTAATTTCTTATCTAAATGAAGTGTTTAGACGTCTTTTTATAGATATTTCGTTTATAACTGAAGGGACATGTCTATTTGAAGTGAGGTTGACTTATATGATTGAGTGTTGGTGGGATTGCAATAAAATATATATTTCTCAACTTAAAATTCATTTTCTAATCAACCATTGGGAGTTTCGGGGCAAGTAAAGGCTCATTAGAAAGAGGAAAAAATCATCTTTAAGATGGTCTATGTCACATTGAGAAAATATGCCTCTAAGGTGGCAAAAATTATTTTTCTTTGTAACTATCCTTAAATTTTACACAGAAAAAAAGTGAGGACAACATGAGGAATGTTTGGGACAATGTGGCTTCTTCATTGTTATCAATGTATGAGTGTGTCATCATGTAGGAGTGTTGAATTTATGTCATCATGAGTGTATCCAATAATGAGTGTATCATCATGTGTCATGATATAATGGTGCAATGATATGTCATAGTGCAAAATCATTAGGAGAACTCCAAAATAGTCTTTGAACCATAAAATGATCTTAAACCATGTTATTAAGACCTCATCAAGTACCATCATCAAGTGTGGTCATTCATCAAGTGTATGACATCATCAAGTGTAGTCCTCCATATGTCATCAAGAGCTTCTAGATCATCAATCAAGGCATATGATTGACACTTGGCACTTCTTAAGACTTTTTCATTAGTGGTTTGACATATTAATTTATGACATTCTTATCAAACAAGAGTTATGACATCATCATCTGGAACCAAGCATCCATTGTATTCAACCTTATCATCTCATTCTAGGGTTTCATGATATTCATTAGGCATCTCAAGAATATTTTCCATCTCGGTCAATGCCATATAGAAATCAGTGACAAACTTGATTAACATTCCAATTACCAACCTAGGGTAAGAGATCCACCTTTGATGGAGGAATATGATCAAAGGATAAGTGGTTAAAACACCAAATTAGGGAAGGATATTATCTGAATGTTTTATCCAAGGTAAGTAGTTGAAACAACTTCCGGAAACTCCTAGAAGGGAAAGCTTCCAGAATCTCGATCATTCTCCCGGATTATAGAACCAACAGAGGTGCAAAGGGGAGAAACCTGCTATTGACCAACACAGGCCACAATGGAGTAAATTTTAGGCGAACGCACCCAATAGGATTACAAGGAGCGTTGATCCTCAAACTAGATCGGTTGATCCAATTTAGGGCTGATATTTTGGGGGATGAAGGGAACATGCTTAGGGCTTTGTGAAAGATGGCGAGAAGGGGTTATAGGATGTTGATTGATCCGATTAGGAGGCTCACTAATCGGATGTGACAAAATGGCCTATAATAGAATGCCCCCTAATGAGAAAAGTCAGAGATGATGACTGAATATTGAAGTGCTTTACCTTGTGACAAGTTGGGATCAAGGACAACCGACAAGCTTCATCTGTTAAAATACATTTAGAACATGACATCTTTTTTTACTGAGGGATTCATACCCATACTCAGCACATAAGCTAACATAACATATATAGTGATCAAAAGACGCATCAACATATGAAACTACTGAACCCATGACTGGATGATTTTTTATATGATTACGACCATCATACATTGTGATCTTTGTATAAATCCTAAAATCGAAGTCTTGATGGATCTAGATCTGGGGTCTTCTATCTCATTCACACGACCAACCAATGTACAAGTCTAACCATGTGAATCAATGAGTTGGAGTTGAGCATGTTAGACACCATATGATTACCAGCCAATGTTGTAAGTCATTAACAGACGTGAGATAAACCATCGATGATATTAATGGCTCTCAGGGTACTATGGTACAATATGTATGGTGTGAATAAATGATTTGATATCGAACACCACACATAACCTTTTGGTTGATGGTCATTGATGTAAACCTGTCTCCGAGAGCAAGGAAACTTTCCATTGATGTATGCAAGCACCAAGGTACCAAAGGTGTGTTGCTAATTCAACTTCCTAGATGATGTGCTAATGTCGACAAGAAGCGACCCATCGTAGGAGGGCCTTAATGTATCCCTCATAAATGACATGAAATAGGTATTGTGATTGAGATAGAATGATCAAAATGATGCTGACATGGAATTGGATGAGGAAAGGAAAACATGAAATGAAGGCTTAAGAGTATTGTAGTAGAGGTCAATTGAATGATTTCTCTTGAACACATCGGCGACACTAAATATAGTTGGTAGTATTGACATAAAACCAAAATGGAGGCTTTGAAAATGGTATGATAACCAAAAGATAAGAATATTACCCAACCCAACAACCATAGAGATGATGTGGAAGAGTGTATGTTCAAGAGCGACTTATTGCCATTGGTAAAATGGAATCCCTTGTTTTCCCAATTTCCCCAACCATACTAGTCAATACCTCTTTATGTTTTAACAATCTTGAGGAGGATAACATATGCTTGATCTATAAGTTCATCCTTCAAATGAATCCCTCTAAGTATATTTAACGAACCTTGAGAAGGAGTGGTTCAACCGCGTCATGAACAACGATTGCATCACTGTTTGATGTTTTAACTAGTCCAGCGAAGGTAAAACTCCACATCTTTTTCATGTTTAGAGAGTTTGAAAAAGAGGTGAAAAAGAAAAATCCAAATGTCCCTTTTCGTAGGTAGCCCCTTAGGTTTGAAAAGGTATAAAACAATACCCAAGAGAACCTCTTAGCCATGTTTGACTGAGATATTCCTTTTACATAGTTAGTGTATCTTAGCTCAGAAAATGGTTGAACTTATGATGAGTAGATGTATTTTCATTTACTTTTACGAGTTAGAAAACACAAGTGCTCGACAATATTTTCATATTTTGGGAGTCTGAAAAGAGATGAAAGAGGAATCCTCCCAAAGGAACATGTGCTATAAAGGGTAGTAACTAGTTCTGGTCATGATGGAACCACTCAAAACACATAGAGGTCAAGGCGATGGCTAATAAAACCACTCATCGCAGTGGTTTCTTTTGAAAGGGTAAAAACCAAGTGAAAGCATATGATCAACCAAGCAGATGGTGATGATGGAATGCAAAACCAAGGCTCATATAGAAAAAATTGGCCGATAGAAATGGAAATCATGAGGAATAAAATGGGAATGGTTTCATTTTTATAGAAGATTGAAACACGAGAAACTATGCTTGAAATTGGTTCCATTTTTACACAAGCTTGAAACAGAGAAAAACTATGCTTGAAATAAGTTTGCATGCCCCCAATGTAATGACTCAATTCAAGGTACATGCCCCCCAATCTTCATTTCATGCACCTAAGTGGACTATTGGGTACTAATAGGTGGATGGAATGAAGGTTCATTTATGAGATCAAGTGAAAGACTCGACTAGGAATTTACAATATCTAATCAAAGACTCAAATTGGAAGGGGATTTGTTTCTTTTTTAATGAGCTTGACACAGGAAAATAACTATGCTCTTGACACCTTGTTTCATTTTGTAATGAGCTTGACACAAGACAAGGAACTCTAATCAGGGAACCTTGTTTCATTTTTTTACGATCTTGAAACAAGACACGAAACTCTTCTCAAGGAACCTTGTTTCATTTTTTAGCGAGCTTGACACAAGAAAAGGAAATTTTCTCTGGGCACCTTGTTTCATTTTTTAACGAGATTGACACAAGAAAAGGAACTTTGTTCCAAACCTTGATCATGACCACCAAGAGGCCATGGCTTCCAAGAGGTTCCCATCAAGTGGGAGAACAATGCTCTGGAAGGATGCATATCAAGGGACACAATGGAGAGATAAAACTCCAATGCCCCCAGTAAATGATGCACTACATCACCTACTAGATGATTAGTAGAAGCATACATGGAATAGGTTGCCACATATTTAATCCATGGCAGGGGAGATACACTTGCATATAAGGACCATTTAGGGAAGTTGGTTGATTGGAGGTCAATTTAGGACAAACAAATGAAAGTTGATCGATAGCCACAATCCTTCCATCACGTGGGAAGCACGTCACTCAAAAGAGTGTGGATGCAATAACATTCATAGCATAAACATAGTCTCGCCCCAGGAGAAATTTGAAGTCCACAGGGTCTATGACAACCATAACATCAATACACACAATTTTTCCTCCCATGGTAACAGGAAATTGAGGAGATTACAACCATAAGTAGCAGTTGATCTTGTAAAAGAGCTCCTTCAAGTTGTTGACTTGTCCTTTCCTTGTCACAATATGCACCTCCAATCACCCTAAATGCATGAGATGATAACCACTCACTACAACAACATAAGGGCAACCACTCACTACAACAACATAAGGGCATAATTACTCTCCAAAGGGAATATATAGAGAAGTAGGGTAAGTTGAGAGTTCTTATCCAATTACCAATACAGGGTTTGAGATCCATTTTTGATGGAGGGATAGGGTCAAAGGATAAGTGGTAAAAACACCAAAGTATGGAAGGATAGGATCCAAATGTTTTATCTAAGGTAAGTGGTTAAAACAACTTCTGGAAACTCCTAGAAGGGGAAGCTTCCAGAATCCTAATCATTATCCTGGATTTCTATAACCAACGCAGGTGCAAAGGGGAAAAAAGTATGGTGACCAACGCATGCCAAAGTGGAACAACTTGTAGGTGATCACACCCAAGTAGGCTTACATGGAGCGTTGGTCCTCAAACTGGCTCAGATGATGTAGTTTAGTGCTTAAATTCTGGGGGATGAAGGGAACATGCTTAGGGATTTGTGCAAGATGTTGACAACGGGGAATAGGATGTTGATTAATCCAATTAGGAGGCTCACTAATCAGATGTGACAAAATGGCCTATAACAGAATGCTCCCTAAAGCGCAAAGTCAGAGATGATGACTGATGACTGAAGTGCTTTACCTTGTGACAAGTTGGGATCAAGGACAACCAACGAGCTTCATCTGTTACAACACATTTACAATATTACATATTTGTTTGTTGAGGAAGGCATACCCATACTCAAATCACAAGCTAACATAACATGTACAATGATCAAAATACGTGTCCACAAATGCAACTGGTGGACCCATGACTAGATGAATGTCTATATGATCATGACCATCATACATTGTGATATTTGTATAATCCTTAAATTGTAGCTGGATGGATGAAACTGGATCTAGGGTATTCTATCTTGTTCACATGACCAACCAATGTACAAGTAGAATCCCGTGAATCAATGAGTCAGAGTCAAACATTGGAGACACCATCTGATTACCGACCAATGATGTAAGTCGTTAACAAAGACTAGAGAAATCACCGATGATGTTAATGGATCTCAAGGTACTATAGTACAATATGTATGTTATGAATGAATGAGTTTATGTCTAACACCAAACAAAATCTATCGGTCGAAGGTCATTAATGTAAAATTGACGTTGAGAATGAGGAAACTTACCATTGATGTATGCAAGCACCATGGTACCAAAGGTGTGTTTCCAAGTCATTTTGTTGTGCTGATTGTATAGAGGGGGGTCACAGGGGGGTTTGAGGGGTGCAGGTAACCCCACTCTATGGGCTGCCCTGGAAAATTTTGTTTTTGGACCCTATATTAGGTTGGGCGGACCTACCTATGGTTTTGTGCATGATTTTCGCACATGGTTTTGGACGCGATGGTTTTCGGTCCATG